>QVNV01017402.1:0-24190 GCA_014825455.1 Pseudomyrmex pallidus | reverse complement strand
TTTAATAGACTCGCTCTAATATTATATTCCATTGTAAGGATGTCTTAACCCACTGGCTGAAATTCGGAATTAGTGGTTTTCGCTTAGCGAATACACAGTATTTAAAAGAAGATCCGCAACTCCGTGATGAGGCTAGAAGCATACTTCCCGTAGAATCCAATAATTATCTGTCACTGACACATATTTATACCCGCGATCGTCCAGAAAACATCGAGGTGTTAACTCAGTGGCAAGATATTGTGCGTAACAAAACTGATGGCAAAGGGTAAGCTCGCTTTTCTATGTACTTTCTCGATTACATAGTTAATATTTTCGACTAATGTACCGTTTACATCGCAGATTGTTCTCGCTGCAAGATGACATTGGTGCGGATATTTTACAAGTTTACAACGAGAAGAAGACGGTGATTGATCTCCCACAGAGCTCGCATTTCCTCACCACTGCTAATGCGAGCATAAACGCCACAGTGCTGCGTAAAGGTATTACGCAATGGCTTCCAATCGCGCCGTGGCCTGCGTGGAATGTGAGTATTTAAATTATGGATTTGAGTGTCCGAACATACTAATTATGGATATTGATCGCAGCTCAACGGTAAGCAACGCACTTTGAGGCAACGTATGCCGGCCGAGATTGCCAACAGCATAACACTAATGACCATGCTGCTGCCCGGCACCCCAATTCTACGATTAAACGACACCATGTCGGCGAAGGACGCGTTCGCAACTTTGTCGAGCGCGCGTAGCAGTTTAACATTCCTTTACGGAGAAACGACATCTAGAATAGTGAACGGAACAGTTTTTGTATATGCTAGGTAAGTTTTTCTTGAATAATTTGTCACTGAACATGACAAGTGCCGATAGTAGAAACTTACAATCTTCTTACATGAAGATATACGAAATATACTTTTTTTTTTAATACATTGAGTTACTTAACATAATAACTAAATGTCTTTGCTACTGACTTGCTAAGTAGAACTAAAAACTAATTTATTTCAACATAGTTGATCCTTTTCTTTCTCTATCTGATTTTTGCAAAACAATACTAACAGCGATTGTATATTTATCAAACACACACAGATTTGAATAATTAACTTTACACATATACACACTTACATGTATAATGGAATAACCAAAGATTAATTTGTCTTGTTTCACGTTTTCTCTTGTACACGAAACAGGAGTTGGTAAGTCCACGTGTTACTAACATACCTTGCAATCATGCTTTATTGCAGAAATTTAATTGCATATAAAGAAAATAATATTTGTCAAACTGGCATTTAAAAACTTTCTTGTGTTATTTTTCAATATATATAATTTGCAATAAAATGCGTATGTGCTTAAATAAAAGTACGCAAAAAATACAAGAATAATTTTCAGGTTAAAGAGCGGAAATCCTGGATATTTGGTGGCATACCAGACGGGAGAGGATCAAGCCGTCATAGACCTTTCCACAATTCAGCGAGTATCGGAAGAAGTCAGTATATTTGCGCATAGTCCTAATTATCTCGGACAGTCAGAACTTTCAAAGTAAGAATTCTTCTATTTAAAAAACTTTTAACATACTTGAAAAACATTTTTATGTACATGACACTTTCTAACAATGTCAAAAATCATTTGCAGAACAAAATGGCCTTCAAACGCAGTGCCCATATCTCCAAAAAGCACTGTGGTGTTGACATTTGTGCCAAAAGAGTAATAAACCATACATATGGCACAAAACATACATATGGAATGCATAATAGAGATCGCATGCAATTGCAAAAATTGACTAATCTGAAATTTAGAAATCTGAATATTATCAAATCGTGATTCGAATGCGACCAAACATAGAAAAAGCATTAACTGTCACATAAAATTTGTTGTAATTGTCTCACGTTTGACATCTTGTCATTTATTTTATTTTCTTCTTTTTTTATCGTCTCTCAAAACCGTGATTTAACGCTGTTGATAAATTTACAATGATGAATACATGATCGTCTCGCATATCCAATGTGACAACTATTGCATTTACAGCAGAGGCTTATCTATGTGTGAAAGCTGGATTAACTATCTATGTGTACTCATCCTATAAACAATCTGTTTACATATATGTGTGCCGTTATAATACATAAAGTAGCATTTGATGTATTCAATGTGATAAAATATATCCACAGCAAGAGCAATGAATAGTCTTTTTTTTTTAGTTCACATGTACGTCCACTATTTTCCGCAAGCAACGAATGAGCATTTATTCAAAATCACTTGATGAAATTAATGATCGAATCATCAACTAATAGTAATGTATTAAGATGAGATAATAATGGAAGCAATATTAAATTATAGTAGAACAGAAAATCTTTATTACAAAACTTCAACAATAGCACGTACGATCTTGTTTAAATACAATAAAATATATCATGTTTGGATGTTTTCAGTTCAAGTAGTTGAAAAGTTTTAGGGAAGATTTTTATTCAATATGGACTTTGTGTGGATCAGTAAATCTTGCTGTTAAGATATAAAACATAGCAGGTAGGGGAACTAAAATCAACATCCATGGATGAATGTCAATTTCGCGGAGAGTTGCTATTGCTACTATGCCATATCCATGTAACATCCAATGGCCTACAATAACTATTATGTTCTTTGTGTCCAAAATTGAACTCAGCAGCAACGACTTGATCGTCTGGTTCAATTTAAATGCGAAATGTGCTGCGCTTGAAATAACTGACAGAATAATAGTGATAAAAGGAAAAGCATAATCTGTAAGATACAAAATTAGATGTCAAAAATGAATGTACACGTTTTTGCACAAGATACATAATATTCTATATGTACATACATATTAATCCTCCACCGACGGCGTGAAGCAACGCAAGAATTGGATAAAAATACAATGCGCCGTAAATGGAAAACTTGCCACGTCTTGGTAGACATTTGCTTGCTATTATTGGCCTTATTAATAACATAAGGACTATCCCTAATACATAGAAGAGAAAAACCATGGTATACCTGAAATTTTTAAATATGAGTTTTTAACATATGACAGAAATAATTTAACAAAAACTTTGTCAATGGTGATTTTCTTTGAATAAAAACAAAAAAAAGAAGACTTGTGTCAACTGCTAACACAATTGTGCTAATTTCTAAAGACATATCGTGGGTTTAAATATCACAATATTTAAGCATTGAAGAGTAAAAGAATTATACTAACAGAGGATAAACTGCCTCTTGTGTACAGTGCAAAGTTGCTTCATAATTGGGACTTGGATTGTGCAACAGAGTGTACCAATCTGACAATTTTTTTGTTCTGCACGACTTTATACTGAACGTTCCAATGGGTTCTGTCAGCTGCAGCACTATAATACATGCCAGTGTGACCTCAAGTAATGCGGACAAATGCACGGCAATCACTTCTTTGGGTATACCCCGGCGAAAAGCCACCAAGTCAATGAAAAACCAGTGTAATACCAGAACCAACAAAGCCATAAAACCGAGGTAGAGCCAATCGTAGAACGTCGGTGTGTCTTCACAAGGCATGCAAGCTGATGAAGCATTTGCTCGATAACCGCGCATACAAGCACCACAGTCACTCCAGTTTCCATCTGACAACAATTCTCTACCACAATAGAGTCCAGGGCATCGTATTAAAGTATTCATGGTGTCACTGTTGTTATTATTTTTTAAGATACAGGGTTAGAATAAGAAACGTTTTACAGAATACATAAACAATCAAAGTCAAGTTAGAATATGTGTAAACATGACGACTGACAATTTCTTCTTCACATCTTGTTTTAGAAACCTTCACAACGACAATACAGATTTACCACTACAACCATTCTGACAGCCACACACTACACTGTGTGAACATCACCGACGCTACGTCAGTACGTCCATAGTGCCGTAGTATTCATCTTTAAAGAACCGAACATCTGATATGTTACTTCCGAAGTATGGCTGCTGTCCCCACCACGTTTTGTATTAACTCTGAATCAACGGAGGCGTAAGACCGAATTCACAATGATCGCAAATTAAAAATCGCTCTTAAGCCTGTAACAGACTACGAATTAGAAGTGAGACTGGGTTGAAATTTAACCAATCAAAACGGAAGAAAACAAAAGCTCAAGTTAGGTAAAATTTGATCTGATTAATTAAAAATCGCACTCCTATAGTGAGTTCAACGAGAGATGAGAATCGGAGCAAATGCGTAACTCGTCCGTTTCGCGCATATCCCCTATTAAAAAGCTCTCCACTCCACAGCTATTGGCAGCGGGTGTTCCGCGCGCAAGCTGTCCCCTAGCTTCGCCCGTTTTTCTTCCTCTGCGTGCAGACTGATTCTCTTCTTTCATCCCCACTATTTTCGGACGTAAGACGTGATTGGTCAATTTTCTTACGGTTACGTCTTACGTCCTTAAGTAATTTTGTGTGTGATGGCCTATACACTTAAGCACGTTCTGTTTTCATTATCGTTCATGAAATTTGCTCAAATTGTTGATGAGAAAATTATAGAAAGATTATATATTTTTTTTCAAAACTTTGTAATAAAGAAAAACAACAAAAAGAAATTAAACATTAATAATCGCGACCGATTTGTGGAGATGCGCAACTGCGCGCGACGCCAGTCGCGCCATCTGCCGCCCTCGTGGATTCCCGGCGACAATCGGATATCTCCGGCCGAAGATTGCCGAACGCACATTACTATTTTCAGGCACACAAGGTACCTCTTGACGGATTTTCAATAAGTGAAAAGGGCGGCGGTGCGCGCGTGATAGATCGGAATTTTTTTCGGATTGCTTCGCAATCGGCAGTTCTGATATCTGACGGTCGTGGAGGGTTAACCGCGAGTGGTGGCGAAAATTCTCAGGCGGTAGGCGCGCGCGCGAGAGAGAAACACAGCGGAGTGAAAAAGAGCCAGACGAGGCAGACGAGTGAAGCACGCGCAGCCAACAGCAGCAGCACCACCACCACCACCACCACACCGCAAGAGACAAGAACGATGTCGGGCTACATCTCGGCGGCCCTCGACGCCTGACGGTCGTTCGCCGTCACTCCGCCGAAAAATGAAACAAGTCCTTAAATCGGAGCGAGCAGCTGATGGCGGCCAAGTGCTGTGCTACAAGCTGCTCCTAAGGTGCACGTCCACCTAATCGTCACATCGGCAGCAGCGTTTCGAGGCGTGCAATCCGCGTTGGAAGTGGTGGCGGCGTTCAGCGGCTACCGCGTAAAAGAACCGCAACAGCAGCGACAGCACCCGCTCGGTCCGTGCTTCGGCTGCGGCAACGCTTTTTTCGTGAAGGTACATAAAAGCCGACGTACGGTCTCTCCCCCGTGGTGGTGTAACGTGTGCGTGTTCGTGCGCGCGCGCGTGTGTGTGTGTGTCGCGCGTGCGGCCACATTACTCGCAGCCATACTTTACTACACGGACGTGCGCTAACCAGCTATACGCGTGAGTTGGTCTATTTCGTAACGGTGCTTCTCTCCTTCTCGCTCTTTCTCTACTCTTGATCGCCGACTCGGCTCGGCGCGCGCGACGACGGCTCATTGCGTGCGTGCGTGCGGTGCGTGCGTGCGCGACACGCAACTATCCGACGTCGCACCATCGTTCGAGAAACGGCGAGAGGAAACTTTTACCGACTAACCAGCAGCGGTAACCGGCGCGCCGCTGTTGTCGCCGATCGAATTCCACCCTACGTCGTCGTTTCGTCGCGAGGGCTGTGTGCGAGGGTAAGAGAGAGCTGCCGGGAAGAGACCGGCTATTAACAGTGTGTGTGAGTAAAAAAAAAAAAAAAAAAAGACAGGACGTACGGACGTACAGAGACACGACCAGCACACGGGCGTGCGTGTATGTGTGACAACGCCTAGTTGTCTAGAGATCATCGCGCCCCTTTCTTCCGGAGGTATAGACAGGCGGAGGAGACGATAGCCGGCGAGAACTCGGGAGTCGCTTACGGACGAGGTCTCCGATCGCGAATTGTTAATTCCGCTCGAAAACGAAAGAAAGAAAGAGACAAGGAGGAGGTTCTCTGCGCCACGGCGACGCCGTGTGACCGTTGTCAGAGTTCTCTCAACACACCGTGCCTCGTGTGTGCTATGCTCGTTGAACAGTCTCGGTGTAACTCACCTCATCCTCCTCCCCCGCCTCCTTGTGCTTTGAGAAACGCGAGAACGGTAAGTGTGTAAACGGTAAAATTGTGGCGGAAGAAAGAAAGAAGAAGAAGAAGAAAAAAGAGACGACTGACCGGTACAAACCGCATCATCGCGGCGTGTGTATCATGTACTGAGTGTATAATCTCTGTATCTCGTTCGCAAGTGTGCAAGTGTAAATTCGTTTTGAGAATCATCGCGAGATGCAACCACCTCGGAGTTATCTTCGTCTCTAGTGGCGAAACGCGCCCGCCGTTTGATCCTGAGGATCGGTAACTTTGGAGGAGAATTTATCACAAGTGCAAACGCGCGCCCGGGGGCACCTGGACCAGTGCGTCTCTCTCTCTCCGTCTGTTGTTAAGCTTTGCCATATTACGAAATAGTGTATTTGTTAATGCCAAAATGTCAGGGACTTTCGTGGACAGGATAGACCCCTTCGCCAAGCGATCTCTCAAGAAGAAAACCAAGAAGTCGCAGGGTTCCTCGCGCTACCGCAATTCGCAGGAATTGGAACTTCAGCAGCTACCCATGCTTAAAGGTTAGTATTTTCTTGTATAGAATTTTTTCATGTTCCGAATACTGTTCTTTTTTCGTTTTTGTATTACCGTCTAATTTTCCGCACGATGCGAACGAAAACTTATTATCGATGGTATGACGGTGCAAACCTAACCTAACTTACGTGTGTGTTACCGCAAACACGGTGTTCGGTCGAGGCTGAGGGCATTGTTACAGATTTACTGAAAAAGAAGAAAACGTGAACATTGATATTGAGCTACTATTTCGCACAATATGTAATAAATATATTTTTTTATATTTATTAGATATGACTCGTACAATGGACTGTATAAAAGCGTTTAATTTTTGATGCAGGAAAAAGAATCGTCATTTTTAAAAAGGAAAACGGTTTGAAAGCTTATATAAAACATTGAAAGCAAAAGGTGTGCAAAAATCTTGCGTAATTAGGCAAGATTTTCACGAAAGATTATTTAGTTGTCCCAACAAGTTCACAATTAATTCAATATTTTGATCCGCTGTATTTTCTCATTTATCAAATAACCATAATTTACACAGGGTTGAAACTCGTTTGGATTATATGCATTTAATATACAAGTTTAAGCTCTTCTTTTCCTAATCAATTGCATTGCAATAATGTGCGTCAGTTATTTTCCGACTTGTTCTTTTTTTTAATTTTAACTCTTCGCGAATTAACATGGATCTTCCAGACCCACTCAAAAATTTCACAGTGTCTCTAGTCAAAATTAGGTTTTTTTCTGAACGTTTATGTCTTTGAAACTAGAGATTTCTTTAACTGTTTTTTTTAATCGAAGCAAAATCGTTCAAACTTTTGATGAAAAACAGAAAAAATATTGATTTTCCGCGAAGATGTTTGATTTTAAAGTCGCTTAGGTCTCACAGACCTAGTCAGTTTGACTGTTTTGGAAGTCGGTCCACGAAAGATTAATTTAATGAAAAGTTGTCGATTAAAAAACTGTTCGAAACATGTGCTCGAAATGCCATCCAATTCTAATGCATATCTATACTTTCTCACGAGAGACAGGCTCAAATATAATATCCTTGAAGTCATTAAATAATTGGCAGAGAGCCTGTTTGTTCTTTTGACTTAGGCAATATCTCGAATCATATACCGTGCACCGATAAACATTACTATTCGTTCCTTTCAATACTTCGGCGCACCGCTGTCGATTGATGAGAATCGTCGTCGTTGTAGTTGAGTAACACACACACACCAGCGACGCGTACGAACAAATGTATTTCCATGCATTATGTGCAACAAAAGTTTATTCTTCCCCCTACTCCTCAAGGGGAAGCGATCTCGTGCAACAGTTCCTTGAAGTTATTATTATTGATAATAGCAACTTTTTTTTTTCGTTTTGTTTTTGTACATTCGCGCGATTATTAACGACACTATTAACATACAACCTGTTTTTTTTTTTTTAGTTAACGAAGAAACGATAGATCATAAAAAATTGTTTATCGCTATGTTACGTCACGTTACGTTTGTTGTATCAAGAGATAACGCCAAGATAACCTCACAATTCGCGCGTTAGTGTTTTCTATAGGTGCATTCAGGCTAACTCCTCTTACTTAAGGAATTAATTAATTTCGCTGAATCAGCTAGCGCCAAGTTGTGTGTTCCACGTTTGCGCTTTTACATATTAAGTATCATGATCGCGATGATCAAACATTTAGTTTTTTTCATCATTCGGACGTTTAGATGCAAATGAATGACTCTGTTGTTTTTATAAGGACATATTTTGTTTTTTTAGTTATTTGCAAAGGTGTCGGATATTATTAGTCAGAGACTTTTTGCTGTACAAACGGACTTAATTATCTCAATTTCACTTTTCAAACTTTTGTCGCTGATATCATGTCGAATCAGACTTTTGACACAAGAAAAAGAATAAGATACAATATTTTAATATCGCTTCGATATGTGCACAGTACGTTTTTGCAGGACTCGCGTGACGTGTCCGTCATCAGGAATCCGTGCGCGTTTTATTGTCTAGCGCTGTGTGTGTTTTTATATGAAATAAATATATAAAATAATAATGTGTTTGTAATTGTACACATTTTTATATATGTATATACAGTCTACACATTTATATATTGTATACATATATATGTACTTCTACACTTGGGAGTAAAACAAGTACGCAATAAATCTTTGGAAAACAGAGAGATTTTTTACGAGCAGTTTTACATACTTGGAATTTTAATTAACTTTTTAATCACACAAGTGAGAGAGAAAGAAAGAAAGAAAAAAAGAGAGAGAGAAGGAAGTACTGTAAAAAGAACATAAAACTAATCGCGATGAAAACGATTTTGTTTTACATATAAAAGTTGAAATGTGTCGAAGAAAGAAAACTTACGATATTACGTAAAGATAAAGAAAGATTACGTAGACACTTGATTCTTGGTAGAGAGAGAGAGTGAGTGAGTAAGTGAGTGAGAAAGATAAAAACACGGAAATATGGTGTTTCCAATAGTCACGTGGAGTTGCCGGCAGCTTTTCTGTGATAAACGCGAAAAGAAAAATCAAGTAAAAGTAAAAAATATCTTACTTTGAAAATAATTCCCGTGAAGTCCGAGGAGTTGGAAGAGAAATGTTTAACACAGAGAGAATATAAAAAGAAAAAAGAAGAAATGACCTGAAATTTCTTTCTTTGTCCTTTGAAGAAGAAATTGACTTAGCGAATACACAAAAAAGTAGTTCAATATTTCGCCGGTAGCGATTATCGGTAGCAATGATGTCATCGTTATAGTTCTCGCTAATTTCTCATGATTGTGAGATATCACAAATTGCGCGATAGTTTATTGAGTTCGATATAATTGATCGCGCGTCACAAAAAGAAAACTGTGTGTCTTCGATCGACGAGTTATATTATATCTGACATACATACAATCGAGGAAGACATTTTGCCAAGAGTAAAAAACTTCCGAGAAACTACCTAATTGAAGTGTAACTTATGTTTTCACTCGCGTAGTTTTTCTAAAATCCGTTTGGCCCAAATTCATCAAATATCGTTTGTCTTTTGTTGTGCGTGCTAAATAGAGAGACGAAACATGTGTGCGGCGTGTGACGACACAAGATTATCGATACGCCAATTCATTTTACCATCGGATTTGTTATTCGTGCATAGAAATATAAAGTTTAACGAGCGGTAATGGAAGAGGCGACAACTCGGCGATAACAGAAAAAGATACAAGAGAAGGAATACGATTTCCTAACATGACGATAAAGAGACAAAGCCTGGGTTTTTTTTTTTTTTTTTAGATTAATTGCTTGCTCTTCAGCCGAAGAATTTTTCAAGATTGTACCGCGTCGCTCTAAAGATTGCAAAAGTCATAATGAACACACACACACGCAAAATTTTCATTTTGCGACTTCTATTTATTTTATTTCGAAATACGAGATTTGTGTATGTATAAAAAATTTAAAAACATGTCTCTTATTTCGAAATAGATAATCGCTTGAAGAAATACAGAAAAAATAACGTAATCACGCGAGATTGACACCGTTATTAGGAACACGATTGAGTTCACAAGTGCTCAATATCACTTTAACGGATTATCTTCTCTGTCGAGTTATCTGCGCGCGAGCAGCAGGTATATCAACTACTGATGAAATATGATACAACGCTCAAATATAAAGATACGATTTCGTCATACATCGCTTGTGTGTTTTGATCATAGCGTCCCGGTGATTGGGCGTTCTCAGATTTTTCACAATCTTCCGAAATGATCTCTAAAAGTGGAATTTTTTTTTTTTTCACAAAGAAGAATGAAATGTGTCAGTTATTGAGCTTTTTCCAAGATAGCTTGATAACTTGAGGCATAACGCAGTCTTTTTTTTTTTTTTGTAAAATTTTCCAACTTTCGAGTAAATATCTGTCGCACAAATTGATATTTTCTCCTCATTTGTTTATCGCCACTCATTTTTTGCGGTTGCCTCGTTAACAGAAAATGATAAGAGGCGTTTTTCAACGAAGACATTCTAATTTAAAACATCTATAAACATCTGTATACATAAATAGATGTCTGATTTCTAGTTGTGAGATTGACATGATTTTTCCAAAAAACCATTATATATATATATATATATATATATTAAAAAAATATATTTAAATTTTCTGAATTTCTTTCTTCATGTCAGCAGCGATAAAATTATCTTCCCTTTATTTTATCTAACAGCGTAGACGTATATAGTTCTCTAGAACCAAATGATGTCGTTTATTTTTGCCAGCGCAAGTTCATCTCAATAGTTTTTTCCGTTTATTTAAAACGAGAGAGTACAAGAATACGTCTGTTACCGCTTTATGTATTCTTGTTGTTTGACGTAATAATTGAACAATTTTCTTACGTCACAAATTGCTGCAGAATTATTTAAAATATGTCTTTATCGAATTAAAATTTCAGCTAAAGATTTTATATATACATGTATATGTGTGTGTGTGTGTGTGTGTCAATTTCTCTTCCTATCCTTTTCTTTTTTTTATTATCGGCTCTAAACAGTCAAATGCGATAAATTACCGCAGCTTCCTTGAACACACTACTGTACACCATGACGAACGTGCATTACGACTGCTCGTAAACAACAGGTGAGCGGAAACGAGGTAGAGGTGAGATCAAGAAAGTTCAGTCCGCACTCGGGCGGATCCGTGTCAAAGTACTCAGGTGTGTCTGCCGAAGATATCTCATCTCTTGACTTTTGCGAGAGAGATCAGAGACTTATTTAGTTGGAAAATCTAGTCGCGATACTCTCGAGTGTATCGCGTCAGAGAAGTGCAAGTCGTGGCGGCGGCGGCGGCGGCGATCTCATAAAAGTTTTACGATTTCGGCGTGGCATATCCTCTTTAAAGTAGGGTGACTCTTTTGGCGCTCGATACGTCGGATGGCATTTTCGATCGGCGTTGTCACTTTACCGCGACCGATATGTTACGTCTCTCCGTATGTGAGAGAGAAAGAGAAAGAAAGTCGGCTCGATGATGCGCGCTTGAATACGTTGCAAATTGAGTGGAGGAGCAGCGCGACGAGGCCGGCGATAGCCAAATCGGTGTCGACAAATTCCTACGGGTGCCGAAAATTTATCGCAAAAATTAAAGAGAAAAAACGGATCCGTGTGTGAAGTTTTATTCATCTTCGAATCTTCTTCAAAACAATTACCGCGTTTGTTAGTTCTTGTGAAAATCTATAAATTAGAGATTTTCACAAGAACATCAATTTTTGAGAAGTAGTTGCATTCCATTGTCGTTCGAATCTCGATGCAATTGATGAACTTCTAGTCGGTTTTCCGAAAGGAAGAACGAAAAAAGATAGATCTTGACATCTTCAGATTAGATAGAAAGAGAAAGAGAGGAGGAAGAGGAGGAGGAAGAGAGATGCAGATGCACATGCAGGATGTACGCAACAAGTTTTGTACGCGACTTAACGACGTTCTCATTTTCGGAAAACCGTCGGAAATCTCGCTTTGAGATATCGCGATTAGTGCGATGTATTAAAAAAACGCCCCGCAGTATTTAAAATTCCCGATGGGTTTTAAAACGAAAACAAAATGCTGTCGTAAAAAATTCGACAGCTTAATGTTTCGCGCCAGGTTTGATAAACTTTAAAATCTTGTTAAAAAAGTTTCAGTCTTTGACGTTTTATCTTCACTTGTAAATATTTAATAAATAAACTCTTGTTTCAAATGGAAGTTACGCTGAGATAATCTAATTTGTGTCGATTTAACGGTCTATCTCTCTTCTTTTTTTTTTTTTTTTTTTTTTTTTTTTTTTTTTTTTTTTTTTTTTTATCAAAAATGTATCTCATTGATGTGTACACCAATAATTGTGTTTATGAAGTAAGGCGGGAAAAAGAGGCACTTCAGGGTTATGTAAAAAAACCATATCGCCCGTGCGCTTCACAGTTGAAAAGAAAATTTCGCAATTGCGAAGCCGTGAAACCATTATGTCAGACGTAAACACAGTTGAATTATGCGTCATGCACAAGTGGGAGCATTAATAGTGCTCTTTGTTCGGATGCTCTTATGCGCGCGGCGGAGTTTTATTCCGATCCATATTAAGAAAGAGGAGCGTAAGAATGTGTGGAAGCAGAAAGTAAAGTATGAAAGATACTACCGGCGATTGCAGTTTTTTGTCATTTTTATACGTCAGGTGATAACGCAGATCTACAGGTTCGATAAAAGTAAGCAACATTGCACAGAAATCTTATGTGCTATATCATCAAACCGTTCTGACGGTTCGTTTATTCGATCGAATAAAAATAATTTTGATACAATCGACAAACGTGTTTCATTAAAAAAAAAAAAATTTTACAAAAGCAAAGGTTTAAAAAAAAATTCTAAACATATATAGGGGAGAAAATTCTAAATATATGTATACTGGCGCTGGCTTGTGACACGGGTAAAAAGTTGCAGCCTTGATTAGTGATGAAAAGTAAGTGCTACAATAAAAACTAAAAGAAGACACATGCTCGCGACAATATCAACTGTCACGCCACATACGTCGTTAACGCTAATGTATTATTTTTCATCACTAATCAAGGCTGTAATTTTTTACTCATGTTACGACCAGCCCCAGTCTCCCCTATATATATGTACATATATATATTTAGAATTATTAAATTTAAACAAAACTATTTTTATTTTGATCGAATAACAACGTCAGGCCGTTCGATAATTTATCACAACATAAGATTTGTGTGCAATGTTGCTTACTTTTATCGGACCTGTGAATCTGCGTTATCACCTGACGTATAAAAATGTGTGTATATATATCTTAGGTATGTTTTACATTTTATTTTTGAAGAAAGCCTATCGGGGAAAAAAATTATATGTTTTAATGTAACAAATCTTGTCTTAACAAGATGTGTGTCTTGTCTTAATAAGACAATATATGTTTGTAAGTGGTGTTACGCGCGAAATAGTCGACATTTATCACACAATATTATCGTATTGAACCATTCGCGCTAATAAGTACTCTTTCTGCCTGCTTGATGGCATCGTTTATAGCCACGGTTACTGTCAAGAACAGGACAGGAAGACACGAGGATGAGATAGTGTTTTTCAGCGCGGCGCGAGAGAGAAAGAGAGAGTGAGCGAAATAAGCTCTACCGTTTTAGTTTCACGCTTTCTGTTAAGTCGTGCTCGTACCGCGTAATCTCGACTGCATAATGCACCAAGAGAGAGAGAGAGAGGGAAAAAAACGCTCGCACTGCATTAATTCGACCACCACGTACATATGCACGAAAAAAAAAATTTCAATTACTATGCAGAGTGCTGTGTTTGTTTGTACTGTAGAGACGTTTTTCCATTTTCGTACATAGTAAAATTGCAGTTTCGTCACGTAGTAAAAAACACGTGATTCACGAAGGATCAAACGCAACTCTTTATTGGTGTCGTTTTTGTTTAATTGCATTTTTATTTGTAATTTACACGTGATGGAATATTACATATATTATGCAACATATATTGATTTAATCACAACATATTGCGAGATGCAATGAGTTTGCTTGTATTTTCGAAAGGTTCAATATACCGCGTAGTGTGATGTAATTACGTCGCTGTGTAGACACTATGAATAGACGAATAATGTTTACACGTTGCTTATGCACAATATTATAATTGTCATTGCCGAAAATAGAAAACGAACCCGAAATGTAACAAACGCGTAATGTAACACGCGGCTAAATTGTTACATTAATAATTACACATTATTGTGTCAGATGATTGCGTAATTATATTTTCTTCATAGTAGTGTGTAAAGTTGAGCGTGCAACTCTAACTTTTTTGACGTGCAATTCTTTGTCACGTTCAAGAGGCATAAAAAAAAGGGGGGAGGAAAGAATGCGATGAATGAAGGAATACGGCGACGGAAAACGTTGGGGAGAAAAGGAGGATAGAAGAACGTCTAGAACAGATCAAAGAGGAAAAGAAAGGGGAAGAGGGATGAAATATACAGACGACGACACTAGCAAAACAAGACGTAGGAGAGCGAGAAAAAAAAGAGTAGGAGGAGACAGAAAGAGAAGGAGGAAGCGTAGTGTGCCAGAGAGGGATAAGGGTTGGAAAGGGGGCGAAGAGGCTACCTGACAGAACCTCCTAGAGAAGCAGTGGAAGTATTGATCCGCAACGCGACCACCTGCCTGTAACGCGCCTCTTCTACTCCTTCGCCAACCTTCCTTTCACGTTTCTACCCCCGTCTTCTGGTCTCTCGTTCTTTCCCCCCTAGTTTGCTTTTCATTTCTCTTCTTTTTTTCTCACATTTCCTCATCTTCTCTTAAGTTTGTTCTTGTATTGTTTTCTCAATATTTACTGTGTTTTTATTAGTTTATATTCTTTTACATATAATTTTATTTCATATTTCTTAATTTTTTGACTTTTCTCTCCGATATTTTCTTTTAATCTGCGTTTTATATTTTACGACGAATTATAGACACGTTGTTTCTCCCCGAATCGGTCGATTTCAATTCTGACAACTGCGACGGATCGAATTTCTTCCCTCGGACGAATTCCTTGCTGCATATTACGCCATACGCAACCCTTCAATCTGTTTCAGTAAATAAAAAAAAAAAAAAATGATTTAAAATCAGTTTCTGATCAATAAGAATAAACACTACTTGTCGCTTCCACGCGCAACCTTATTCTTCTTTCAACCACTGTTTAAGTGCAACGCAATTACAAGTTGATTTCTTAGAGGCGGGAGGAGGGAGAAAGTAAAAATTTCCGACAATTACCGAGTCAAGAAATAATACTGACTTTTCGCGAACAAACTCTCAACAACGAAATAGAAACGCGTAACAAAAGAAGAGAGAGAAAGAAGGAGCAGAAAATAATCATCTAGCTAGTGAAAATATTTTTATAAATCTCGCACCCCACAGCACCACGTACCCCCGTTTGCGCAGCGAACTCGACGCAGCGCCGTCGCACGCGCGGCGCGGCACCACGGCGCGAACGCATATATACGTAAAGATACGTGTTCATGTCGCGTTATGAATGAAATTATAAATATGTGCATGCTAAATGATCACGCGCACGTAACGCCGAGGGAGAACGAACGAACGGGGTCGAGGCGCGCGGACACGTAACGCTATTTTCGGAGTCTTGCGACGGCAACGCGTCGCGACAGTAGATTCTCGCGTCTTCGACCTTCGTGTTTCTCCCTCTCTCTCTCTCTCTTTTTGCTCTTTGCCTTTTTTGCCGGATTTAAGGAACTTGTATTAAGGCCGTTCAACCGTCATCAACTGCAACTAAGCATTTAGGGGGTGTATATCGGGAAAAGCCTCGATGAAGGGAATTGTGTGTCTGGCATCGATTGCCAGGGACCTTCCAAACCCCGGGATGAAAAATTAATTACACTCTCACCTTGTTGCAGCCAAGGCGTGACGCAAATTTGCCCAGTTGTGTGTATATATATATATATATATATACACACACACACATATATATATATATATTATCGCATAAATAGCGATACGTAATTCATTTCACCTTTGCTGCGCAACGGCGGGTATGCGCGAATTGATTATGGAAATGATATTTTATTCGTATAATTGAACGCGCAGCGAAAATAGATTCTTGACGGATTCTTGATAGATTCTACCCTTTTCGCTTGGATTTTTTTTTCTTCCCCAGCCGGAAATAAACTTAGCGAAGTTTAAATGAGAGTCACGCGCAGTGTCTCACAGCACAAAAGGTAATGATATAAGCTTCATAGACGTTTAACTAGTTTTAAACACTAATGTAAGAAAATATATCAAAGGCCAAGACTTGATGTAATTAATCGTGATCTTCAACGGTCACGCTTCTACTTCATAATGAATTAATGGTCCGATGTTAACCGATCCGATGTTACGGTAACTCTCTTAAAGTCATCATTTGGAAAATAAAAAGAAGAAAGTCAGACAACAATCGCATTCAAACAATAACTGCGTTTTGGAAACGTCGAAGAAGTAAAACCGAACGCGAATAAAAATAATTGACCAATTGCAGACCGATCGCGAATACACACACTTTCCGAGTTAAAACAGCACAACTCCAACACCTCCAATTTACAATAAATGAACGCGGCAAATGTACGGGCAAGTGATTGTATTTACGGAGAGTTGTAAAGTTAGCATTTTGATAAATTCTCGTAGTTTTCCGCTTTCTTTTCGAAAGAGTTTTTTTTTTTTTACATTGATGCATAAAAGATTTTTTTTTGATATACATTAACGTTTCAAAATATTTGATTATTTCTCGATTTTTTTTTGCAACGGACAATACGAATCGTGTTATTCTGTTGAAAGTAACGTGTATGAGTAAAAGAACGTTTCTTAACGACGTGCGACAATAATAATAAGATCGGGTGTGTATGTATAGTTGCAATGTGACCTTAGTAATAACGTCTAAATATGTCTCTTGGACATGTTACGAACTTGTGTTTTGCTACAAGCACTATTTTGAATCGCGAGTTAGAATGTCACCATTCAATAATAATAACGTCGGCGAGTTATAGCGATCAATTCCTTCCCCTCGGGTGTATTGCCTTTTAAAACGTTACATATTGGCAAGCCGGAAAAATCGCGGCAGATTGTTTGAGATAAATATAACACATTATAGTCATTGCTGCCAATTTTTTTTCCTCAGGATGTGTCCCACTGTGTCGCTATTCACAGTCGTGCAGTAACGGTTCGCCAGTTATAAGATGAAGAACGAGAGAGAGAGAGAGATGGATAGATAAATAGATAGACAGACAGAGGCAGAGACAGAGTTTGGTATAATTCGATAAAGTCATTGAGGCCACGCTGTGTGCCATTATGAAGAGCGAATTTGCCGCCGAGCGTTGCAACACGCCATCATCCCCGAAGCGAGGCGCACGGGAAAAACTGATTAGCTCTTACGTGTGTTTTCCTTTGAAACTGCACACACGGGTCGAGTCAGATTAGAGTGTTTCAAATTTATTGTGCCACGTTTTTCAAATATAAATTTTTCGATCGGAGTTTTTTTTTTTTATTAACAGAAAACAATTCTCACACACAAAGACGAATAGTCTACCGATAAAAACACTTTTGTTGCGCTCAATAGAAATTTTTTGAAATATACATTTCTAAACGCGGATGGATAAAAATGAAACTTATCTCTTCGCACGCGCCCACGTGGGCGCGCAACTAGTCTATATATTTTATCTTTGTGTGTATCACCTTACGCTCTCTCTCTCTGTATCTCTTCGTGTTCCGACCGTTAAAATGCCGTCAGTAATGGTTAGGCAGTAATTGAGCAATTAACCGGAGTGAGCAAATGACACTGAATGAATCCTTTCGACGTCGTCCGTCGAACGGAATACTTATTTTCAAAATAAATCACTCTCTTACTCCTCTCTAACGGCACATGTAAAGCGTTATATCACAGAGTGCAATGTATTCATTCGTATATATAATATAGATATATTTAATTCTCGACAACATGTATATTGCAATGCAAATTATTTAGAAGAGGTTTTGTAATGTAAATTACAAACTATTGTGCGGTGCTTAAAAAAAAAAAAAAGAAACAGAAGCAATTGTCAATTTGATAACATATTGTATGCAAGCACTGTCTCTGCGGGAAAAAGATTGGTCCTAATTTTGAACCGCGTGCAAAAATCCATGAACAGTGATTTATACAGATAGAAGCAAACGCTCAAATCCTCGACTGATTAGCCGCTTGCACGGATATATTTTTTTTTAATCAGGAAATCTACAATGATTATAATAAAAACAAAGTAAAACTATACAGATGTGTTATTACAAGTATAGTTTTTTTTTTGTATTAAAAACATTAAACGATTTAAAAATACATAATATATTTCTAGGTTTTTTTATATCGGTCAAAATACTCTCGATAGAGACGATAGTTGATAAAATGATTAACTTCACATAGATATCACGATGTGTATTTTAACAGGAGAATATTAAAAACTACTTTTATTTACCTTACATTTATATCTCACAAATGAAAAATTTAACTTTAAATAAAATATGCACATTTGGAATAAAATACATTATGATTTCATAGTTTATATATGTAAAATGTAGTTTATATATGTGTGTGTATAAATATAATTATTTATATGTATATATATATAATTTATTTGTGCACAAAATAGCAGCATTTTAACATTTATATAATATCAGAATAACTTATATGACTCGTGTTTTGATCAGCTCAAGTAGATTATTTGCTTACATATTTAGAACAAAAGAAATAACATTTTACTGAACTATGATTCACGGAATAAACAATTACAAATAGTTAAATATACATACGGTGTTTTCTGTTTTTTTTTCTTTTTGTTGCTAAGATAATGCGGTCTCAAAACAAATGTTAAACAGCTTGATTAGTTTTAGATATACATGGCGATAATTTAAATTGAACTTTGGTGTCTATTTGTTGTAGATGTCAACGCAGCAGATCAAGAAGAACTGTTTATCAAAAAGCTCCGCCAATGTTGCGTCACATTTGATTTCATGGATACAATGGCTGATATTAAAGGCAAGGAAATTAAACGGAGTGCGCTCAATGAATTAGTGGAATATATTACTGCAGGGCGAGGTGTTCTTACAGAACCCATTTATCCAGAAATTATTAAAATGGTGTGTAAACACAAAGTTATAGTATTTAAGATATACATAAAAAAGTTCTAAACAAAATTAAAAATTGACTGAAGCTATAAATGTTTGCGTGTATTCGTTAAAGGTTTCCGCCAATCTATTTCGTACGTTGCCACCTAGTGAAAATCCGGATTTTGATCCAGAAGAAGATGATCCAACCCTGGAAGCGAGTTGGCCTCATCTTCAGTTGGTGTACGAAGTCTTCCTTCGGTTTCTCGAGTCTTCAGATTTTCAACCTGCCATTGGCAAAAAAGTTATCGACCAAAAATTTGTTTTACAGGTAGAAGTTTTACTGTTTTTCAAATAATTAACTAAATATTACATAAATTGATATACTTATTATTGTTATATGTTATAGTTATTGGATTTGTTTGATTCTGAAGACCCGAGGGAAAGAGATTTTCTGAAAACGGTCTTACATCGTATTTACGGCAAGTTCCTGGGTCTCAGAGCCTTTATACGAAAACAAATAAACAACATTTTTCTGAGGTATTTAAACACTCGTGTATTTTTTAGTATACAGATGTGACTTTCCAGTAAATCTATTATTTAATAAAAACTTGATTTGTGTAGTTTCGTTCATGTGCTGATTTATCATCATGCTTATTTCGTGTTTTCTATTTTAATAGTATTACGTAATAAAATCTTGTTATATTATTTCAGGTTTGTGTATGAAACGGAACATTTCAACGGAGTTGGCGAACTTCTCGAAATTTTGGGTAGCATTATTAATGGATTTGCTCTTCCTTTAAAAGTTGAGCACAAGCAATTTTTGGTTAAGGTACGATTACATTACACGTTCTATCAAGTTGTTTTGTTTGGTTTTTATTTGATTATTACATGATATTATATATGATTTTTTTAAATCTTAGTTTTATTGTATTTTTTTAATTATCTGATACTTTGCTTTCCAAGTTTCTTTTTTTTTTTTGTATATAAAAACGACTCTAGTAAGCGATCCAAACAACAGCTGCATAAATAATAAAGTAAAATGTATCCGACAAAACCTTGCATGTCACAATAATTAAAATATCGTGCTTATTTGCGCAGGTGCTGTTACCATTACATAAAGTGAAATGTTTATCACTATATCACGCGCAGTTAGCTTATTGTGTGGTGCAATTTCTGGAAAAGGATGCGACTTTAACAGAACCAGTTATACGAGGCCTCCTTAAATTCTGGCCTAAAACATGCAGCGGAAAAGAAGTGATGTTTCTCGGCGAGATCGAGGAAATTTTGGATGTTATTGAACCTGGCCAATTTGTTAGAATACAAGAACCTTTGTTCAGGCAAATTGCACGCTGTGTATCTTCACCACATTTTCAGGTGAGTAGCAAGTGATAACAGAACAATTCACGCTGACCGACAAATTTTTACAAAACTATGAAAAAATTATCACTTTTGTATGTTTTTTTCGTAGGTTGCGGAGAGAGCGTTATACTTTTGGAATAACGAGTATATAATGTCTTTAATCGAGGAGAACAACCATGTAATAATGGCGATTATGTTTCCAGCGTTGTACAGAATTAGTAAAGAGCACTGGAATCAGACGATTGTAGCTCTTGTTTATAACGTTTTAAAAACATTTATGGAAATGAACAGCAAGCTCTTCGATGAACTTACTGCCACTTATAAGTCTGAGAGACAAAAGTAAGTTCAAAATTGTGAATTCTTTTTTTTTTTTTTTTGCCTTTTGTAAAATGTACTTATTGATTAAAAATGGAATCTTTTTGAGTTTTAATTCGACTGTTTTTGTAATTTAACGTTAAAAATCTATTCAGTTATAATCTAGTTGAAATAAATATATAAAGATTTTTTTTCGCATTGTTGTGTGCTCTCATATATCTGAATTGCAGAGAGAAGAAAAGAGAAAAAGAAAGGGACGAATTGTGGAAGAGATTGGCAGAATTGGAAATAGAGCGACGCAATGCTCTTGAACGTAATGCCCTCACCAATGCTATCTCTAATAATCCAGTTCCTGCCACTAACACACCAATTACGACGCGAACCCGCCCCTGAGCTGGTAAAAATATTACGCATTTACATATATACGTACACAATCGAATGAACATATTTTAAATAACGTACTGTTTGTTTCTCTCTAGGTGGAGATAGAGCACCATGCTGCCCGATTATTAACCCTTAGTTCACGTCGATTGTCCAAATACTATCTGCAAAAAAAAATCCTTGTTATTAGCGAAACAAATTGTCTTATAATGACATTCTTGACGTAATTGATTTTATTAGTTATGACCGTAATATCGCGAAATGATGAAAGAAAAAAAAAACAAATGAAAAAGAAAAGACGATATATACAGTTAAATACAATTTCATTTTTTTACAACACAATAACAACACAGCAGCAATATGACCATTAGTTAATTCTAAGTGTTTATATATAATATATGTATATCGCGCTTCGGTTTCTCTTCCGTTTCGTCCGGATTACAATGAGCGTTATGACGCATGACCTTGCATGATATACTCGATGTCAGTACACAACAAAGCAACAATGTGACAGATTTTTGATGAAAACTTTCGTTGCGTTCTTAGTCAGAGGAAATAATAATCGCGGTGTGTAAACTTTGAATAGACGAAGTCTACACACGTTGTGATTGTGTGATTCTTACGTTCGTTTCTCGTTGAACGCGACATTTTGTGCATTCTTACAGACGGCCAGCAAGAGAGCTGGTCAAAATCCTTATGCTGGTAGTTGCTGCTCTCGAGAAAGAGCTAGCAGAGGTTTTTTGAATATATGTATAATATATTCGTATTAACGATAACCAATTAACAGGTACGTAATATAAATTAGGTAAACAAAATGAAGAATATATATAAATATATATAAATGTATATATATTTATATATATTTATATATATTTAATACAGTATATATTATAAAGAAAAAAAAGAGGAATTATAATTATATAATATGAAATACGAAATACACGTCACACATACATACACACACCAAACTGCGATAAATATGAAAATAATACACGTGTAAAACGTATGTAGGGACAAGAGGCCGATGTAGGCTACTAACGTAAGATTGTTGTGACTGCGTGCCCGCGGTGTTGCTTTAGAACAAACTGTTTTTCAAGAACGTGAAACCGCGACGAGACACTAGCATACACGAACATAATAATGTTAATAAATAATATTAATAATAATAATAAAATAAAAAATAATAACATTAATTACGCGCAGACACAGAACGATGAGATGTGCGTGAGAGAAACGAGATATATATGTTGTTTTTTAAATAGAGAGAAAATAAGGGGGTAATGAAGAGCGAAGGAACGAGAGAAAGAGAGGTATAACACAATAAAACGAAGAACGAAGACAAACCAGATTTGATTGTACCAAAAAAATAAAAACAAAAAAAAAAAACATCCGTTGCTTATACATGTAATTAAGTGATACAACGCGCGCAGATGTTAAGGATCTACTTTGGAGCTGTGCTCCCACAAACTGGCAACGTTCAGGAAAACGTGGGATTGTTTTTAAAAATTTCTTACCATTGCATAATAGTAATTAATAATACGAATAACGATAATGGTTAACAATAAAAAAATAATTAAACAAGAGAAGGAGTAATAAACGACAATGATAAAAATAATAAATAGCCACAAGTAAACTAAAAATAGATAGTTAACCGAAAATGGATGACCGCTTGCTCATTTTCATGGAGATAATCGAGGAATGCACGATTTCCATTGTTCATTTTTCGGATTTCCTTTTACGATGATTTTCCTGTTAGAACTCATCGAACATTTCTTACGACTTGCACACGACTTGTGCTCGCTTTTTGCGTTACACTCCGTTCACCTTCGCTATGTAAAATCTTCATACGAAGACAGAGAGTGACATATACATATATAAATATATAAATAAATATATATATATATATATATATAATTATTGTAAAATAATGTAATGTGTCTTTGAAGACGTAGGTGAGAGTCCGAGAAAAGATTCATGCGTAAATAGATAAACATTTATTAAAGATACGTCTAACTTATTCCCACTCATTTATATTAACTTAGAGTGTTTAATTCGCGTATTGTTCATCATTCCTATCGCATTTTGTAGTTGCCAATTAATTTTGAAGACATTTTTTCTATCCGACAGATTAAACCTTCAATAACATACATTATTTTCTACGTTTTTATGTTGTAAAAAACATTTCAATAATCAAGTCAAAAATTTGTATTTTTCTTTTGTTTGCAGAGATAATATTTATTTTTACTTAACGTTCCAAGCTCGATTTTATTCTAAAAATTTTTATTCGCGCGCGCGTGTACTTGCAAAACAATTTACATCGAATTTGTACTTGAACCAACGTTATGCAACATTACTTACAAAGCGTTGATCAAAGTTTTATCAAGCCATTCATTAATTATAGTAATTTTTAATTTTTGTTTCGTACTTAGGAGACGTTCAGGGACGTTGTGTACGAGTGTGTTCCGTTTCATGCATATGCGCGCATTTATCTATATTGCACGTGACGTGTACTATAGAATCATGCGCGCATATGCATGAAACGGAACGTGCCACACGTCTATAACCTCCTCGCTTTGCCAATGAGTTTGCGTCACATAACAGCCAATCAAAACAAGACACAGTTTACCTCGAATAGCTTCACTCCCGCGACGATATGCTCCGTTCCTATATTCCTATGTTCATGGTGAATACCATGGTGAATACTACCTAGAAGGAAAGTGTTTTTCCAACCGCTGCAGCATGCTGTAAGCGTTACAAACTGTGACACTGGTTTTGTCTGCCATTGCAGTTACTTAAAGTTTTCAGAAGAACTGATTGTGAAATATATTCAGAAGAACTGAGTTATATTTATTTTTTCTTTTGTGTTTTTCTTTTCTTGTCAGTGTAAAAGAACACTAAATACGTTTGTTAAACAA
>QVNV01017401.1:0-10477 GCA_014825455.1 Pseudomyrmex pallidus | reverse complement strand
CTGAATATATGGCTGCGTTTGTTTTTTACTGGCAGTACTGAAAATGTATAGATTCATGTCACGTATACTATAGATATGCTCATCCCTAGCCGACACAGACGAGTAATCATTCGCTTCTTGTTAGAAACACAATCGAACGATACATCGTGGAAATCGTTCGCGGATACTCAAGTAGCTCGTAAAAAGATATGTCGAAAAAAGAGATAGAGTATATCGCGGAGATAAAAGTGTCCGTCATTTTACTAGCACGAATGTCAAAGAAAGTCTTTGAAGAAGAGAGTCTGTGTCTCATTAAATCCCGTATTTTGTCGATAAAGCAAGAAATAATTTTTTACTTTTATAATTCACGAAAAGAAATCTTCTGAGAGGTTGGTTTTTTTTGTAGAAAAGCATCTACAAAAATTGCCTCATCCTCCACAACACTTTGTATATGTCTTCAGAAAATTATTTTGCATTCAAGTTTGTTAAAGACACACCAAGCTCTTGCTCTTGCTCAAATCGGAAATAAAATGTTTTCACTTGCTTACAAATTAGTTTCGCGATAACTTTTCTCGGGGAAGAAGCTCCAAATTAGTTGAGGGGAAAAACGAGAGAAATAAAGCCCATAGTATAGATCCGAGATATCCCGTGTGTACCGAACCGTCCCTGCCGGCGGCGTTTCACTTCCCTTAACGGTTGGGGTGAATCTGTCCGCAAACGAAGGAAGCTCGACGAAGTATAGAATTGTCGCGGGCATTATTGTTAACGGAGAGGTGAAACGACACAGCACACATAGTGTCGCGATGAAGCGAGTGGGTAGCGCAAACTCGCTTTCGACTGAGGGAAAAGAGAAACGGAAAAACACACACACACACACACAGGAAAAGGGAGAGAGGGAAAGAGTGGAAACCGCGCACGGATGGAAGTACAGGATGGCAGAGAGGGTGTCGGAGGACCTGGAAGGGCGCCTAGAGGATGCGACGCGCGGTGGGGGTGGGTCGCGGGATTGGCTTCTCGCGAGCGTGAAACTCAGTAGTACGCTACCACCCACGCATGTAGTACGCACGTTCGCTCCACGTGTGCTCCGTCTGGAAGTCATCCCCCGTTTCGTATCTCGGATTGCGTGTCAACGACGAGAAAAACTTCGGGGGAAGAAAAATTCGACGTGTCAGGATAATTCCGCAAGTAACATCCAGCTAAGATTATCTACTCATTATGGCAGAGAAGAGTATTGCTCGAGAGGAGTCGCTGATAATATCAAAGACAATAAACTGACGAAAAATTAATGATAACTAATTTTATTTGTATGTAACAATTAGCGAAAATATTATTTTAAAAGAAAGAAAAGAAAATAACTCGAGTTTGTATTTGCAAAAATTATCGTCACGATGTAAACGAAGAATCTTTCTCCGAAGCAAAAAATAAGAATTTTTCACATTGCAAAAATTATTGATAAAGAAATCGAATGTAATTTAATTTCTAATTTCAAAGTGTAACTTCTTGTTCAAAATTACTGCGTAAATTTTGCTGTCAAACAGCAAAAATGTATTCAAACATTGTGACATCGTAATGACAATCGTCAAGATGAGATTCGCGTCATGTGACAATTTCGCGCGTTGATGACAAGAACTTCAGATCATCTTTATGAGATGCGACGGCTCTAGAAGAACTCAAGAAAATCCAGAGATCTACTTTCAAAGTCCAAAGTAAGTATAAAAAATATTAAGGTTTTCAGTTAAAAATATATTAGAGAGACTTTTCAACAAAATATATAAATATAATATAAATATATTTTTATACTAATAACAATTTTATAATAATTTAATAATAATATTTACATTGTTTAATTGTTATTATCACATTATTCTTATATTTATTATTAAATTTATCATTGTGTTGTATATTAAAAGTAAATGTACATCGATAAAAAGAGAAAAAAAAAAAAAAAAAAAAAAAAAAAAAAAAAAAATACATATACGAACTATATCATGGACTATAAATGCGTTTCAACGCTAATGGCTCGGGATGGTACCGATAGATATTTCGAACGCGATCAGAGAGATAGGACTTTTCGTGTTTTTCAACACGAACCATAACGTGACATTATTCCAGTTCGATTCCCGCTCACGCTCCACATATTACGCCTTTCCGCATATAATATATTACACGATAAATTTAGCAAAATCCGATAAAAACGGAACGTTGATATGACAATGTCGAGATAAATTGTTTTACGTGTGAATTCAACACGTTTCGCGCATATTTTTTACTTAGCTCTTGTGATTTTGTTTAGTTTGCACCTAATAATCACACGTTTGATCACGCAGACCTGGAGGCATCTTTATCGTGTTTATCTTTTTCGAAGGGATCAGCTGATGCTTCGGTGTTCAGCAAGTGAACAGCGATTCATCATCGAGTAGAGACGCGTGTGTTATAAAAACAGTCGAAAGCTGTCTATGCATACTTACGTTTTACTACTTTTACGTAGCCGGCACGATCGGGAGAGAGCCAAAGCTACGAAGTCATCCTTCATCCCTTTAGCGAAACAAAATAAAGTACATATATACGTACGAAAAATCTCAATAATGGAGTCTTTTGACGTAACGAAGTATCTGAAAGTTTTATGAGTAGTTTTTTTTTTAAATTTTCTATATTTGACAACACAAAAGAAACAAGTTGCTATGTTTAGATTCGGATTTTTAACAATGTAATAAAAAAATTGACTTTACGCGAAAAAGACGTTTTCTGTCGATGCCAACATATGTCGCACGGAATTTCGTATCGCACACATTTTTATATATTATCGAACTTGCGTTATAACATATTCATTTCTCTTGACTATCAATATATCTATATATATATCGCGCGTTACATTATTCTGTCTGAGTTCCTGCTTTTTACGGCGGCGCTTTCTCATTAAGCAAAAATAATCGGCTTAATGTTATAACTTGCAAGCGGAAATTCCATTTACCATATTTTCAATGATATATTGCTCAAAATGAAGGCGTATTATTACAGATGCGTGAATCGATCGCGTTACACGCGCCTCGTTTATCTCTTTCCAGCTTCTCCGAGTATCGTAATTACGTGCTCGTGCTTTTGTTTCGGAGGAATAAAACACAACAATTGGATAAGATCGCGCAAACGAAACTTTGAATATCGTATTATTCGGGAAATGAATTAAATTGGATAGAGTGGCTGTG
Source organism: Pseudomyrmex pallidus (assembly GCA_014825455.1). Lineage (NCBI taxonomy): Eukaryota > Metazoa > Arthropoda > Insecta > Hymenoptera > Formicidae > Pseudomyrmex > Pseudomyrmex pallidus. Next base: position 7,295 of record QVNV01017401.1, on the reverse strand, counting down.
AGAGACACTCAAAATACTGTTAAATTGTATCGTCGGAAACTTACGCGGCTCTTGATTATAAACGTCTTTTGAACGAGATAAAAGCAATTTCTATGCGCGCATCAGCTGTACGTTCGGGTTTGCAAGTAACTAAATAACGTTTGCGGTTATCTCGACGGAAGTGTTCGTCTTCATTAAATGCAAAGACGCTAATTGAATATTCCAAGAAACCGAATACCGTCGCCGTCGGTCCTGTCGCCGTTCAAAGGGAACAACGGAGACGAGCGCGACCGCATGTATAATAGATACAATTACAATTACGTCCAACGAACGCGTTATGGAATTTTTTTGCGAAAAATAAAATATTCAAGTGCTTCATTGTGATTTTTCGAATCGATCGCGAGAGAGATAATATCTCGCAGTCTTCGATAGAGAAATCGTAGTTACATTTCACTTTTTTTTTTTTTTTTTTAAGACGCGATTGAATGCATAAAACGCGGACGTTCGTTATATAACACTTTGGCAGCGCGGTGATGTAATTTTGTGGGATGACACGACGGATTTTCGCTATCTTTCCTGCGTACTTTTCTCATGACGGTTAGAAAGAAGTGTCGATCGTCTCGGGGATAAAGACGGGCGGGATTGGAAAATCGAAGATTGAACGCGGCGTTCGTTCATGCGACAAAAGCCAAAGTTATAAAACTTTTCTACACAGCTAAATTCTCGCAAAACCACCACAATCCAAACGCGCTCTCCTTACGTTTACGTATCATATTGTATTATTTCATTTATCTTTCCTTCACAAACTCTTTTTCTATTTGCAAAATCGTGCAATTTGCGCGGTATCTTTGAAAATATTTGACGTGTACATATCGGGAAGAGATTATTTATGTTTTTTTTTTTTTTTTTTTTCATATCTCTTGACTCTTGAAAAAGAAAAAAGAGAGGCGATATATTTCGCTTCGCACACACGACGCACGGTCTCTCTTGTACGAACATCGTATATTACTGCGAGGAAAACACAATTACGCTTGCAACATGCCGAAGTTTCTGTCAAGAGGATGACGCATTGAAATTCATTGTGACTTTTTTTCTCCGAAACAAAAATATCGATTGCGCATGTTACGCCAAGAATATGAGACGGCGCATAATGCGAGGAACAGATATTACAGCTCTCGGAAAAGTCTCGCTTTTCTATAAATATTTCATTTTCTCTCTGTTACGTATCCACTTAAATTCACTTTTAACGCTCGAACGCGAATTACTTTAACTGCGAGAAAAATAGAACGACCGATGAATTAAAGTCCGGGGTACTCTGCAATTCAAGTATTGCCGGTACCTAACGACGTAACATGCAAATGAAATCGGAGTTACTTTCAAAGGCGCGGCGAAAGAGAGCTACTTCAATTTATTTATCCCTACTCCCGTACTTGTGTCGAATTTCTTTGTCATTCCGAAAAGACGAGAACCCGAAAACTCCTCGTGGAGAAGAAGATATACATGTATATGTATCTACCCTTTTTTAGTTAAAACACACTAGTCGGAGGAATCGGGTTTCTCGTCGCTCAAATGCGGGAAAATCAATGTTATCCGGAGAGAGTTTCTCGGCGAAAAAGCAGGAGTTAAGGATTGGATTCTCGGTCGCGCTTTGGTGAAACGTTTACTTTAATAAAGAACCCCGTTTGCTCCGAGTTGTTTAAGCGGCGGAGTTTTGACGACGATTGTCTCTTCTTTTTTTCTCGACGAAGTCGATCAGGTCTGAATGATTTAAGCGAAATGGCTTGTCACAGCGACGTATCCGATTTACGTGTCCTCGCAGCACATGACCGATGGTCGCGGCTATGAACGCGCGCTATAAATACTAAAACAACAGATTGATTTATGATTCGCGAGTCTTTTCTTTTTTTTTTTTTCGTGATTTACGGTCGTGCCTCGAGACGTCATGACGACGTTCGCGTTTTGCGGAGTTTATTCCGTCTCTAACGAAAATACACGTTATTTTTTTTCCCTTCCGTCTCTTTCGATAAGCCCGGAAACAGGTGAATCGGAATTTCAAGTCGGCTGAATCTCATTTCCACATGTACACGCGGAATATCGTACGTAATATAAACTGGATATTTTTCACCGCGCACACACACACACAGCTGAATACGTGTAACACGTACGTGTGGTCCACAGCTAGTAGCGGCACAAATTTTTTTCTTCTCTTCGCGCTGTGTGCGACTGTCACATCCGTCGCTGAGTAAAACGTATCAGCGCGATTGTCGTATAATTGGGTATACAGATTAATCCACGGCAAACAATGAGCGCGCGCTTCTTCGTATATGTGTGTGTCCTCTCAGCTTTCTCAAATAATAATCTTAATTAAAAGGACCTAATTTTTTTTCTTCACGACGCAAGAGAACGTGTATCGCAAAATATTTAATTTTCTTCCACCGCTCAAGATTCGCTCGATAATTTCGTTTCGATATTGTACGCGCGACGCTCTATTATGCCCCATCATCCCCTACGAAAAAGACCGAAGGATTTGAAGATTTTCCAGTTCGGCCGTAAGAGGAGAATTTCATTGTGTGTGTGTGTGTGTGTAGAAAGATTGCGCGAATAGAAGAAAATCGGGGAAAAGTAGATTAATAAGATAATGAAAATCGATAAAGGCGAGATATTTCGCGAGCGATATGTATCGCCGACTAAACGCTCGCGTTATAACCCGCGTTCTGAATTTCGAATGCGGCCAATGCGACAACGAATATACCCGCGAGATCGATAAGAACATGTTTTGGCGAGAAAACGGACAAGCGTATAAACGGATATGTAGATGGCTATCGGACATTTGAAATTTCCGCCGTTGGATTTGCCATCGATCGGCGGACTTTCGCCTATCGCTCATCCACCACGGTTCTTCCTGAGTAAATTCTCGCACAAAGTGCACCGTACGTACAGCTGCGCGCTGTTGTGTGCAGCGGTTTTAGGAAAATATCGCTTGCGCGCACGAAATAAATATATCTCTTAACGAAGAGAGAGAGAAAGAGAAAGAGAGAGAGACACAAAAAGGGCGAGAGATTAAAAATATACTACCGTAGCGTATAATATTCCGGAAAAACGTAAACGGTCAATAGAGTAAAATCAGCGGTATTTTTTTTTCTTTTCTACGCGCGCGCACGTCGATCTGAATACAAAATATACACATTCGCAGTCGTGCTGTGTACATCACTTGCGCGTATCACAAGGCATTTGTTTCCATTGCTTTTCATATCTCTCTCTGTTCGCAAGCGCTTATACACAAGCGCTTCATCAAGAGCATGGCACTTCTATCTATTGAAAACCAAAACGTTGATCCGCGTGTCGAACACCTAAAATATAAACACACGATTTCGACGATAATTACGAAAACAGTTATTTATCTCTCTGTTAAAATCAATTTATTGTAATTTGATTGTAACGAGATTTTTTCGGCGAATAATTTTGTCTCGCAAAAAATCTCGAGTTCGATGTATCGCGTGTATAGTCGAGTTCTCTTCGAAAAAGCGAGAAACGTTATTAAGACGTTATATTTTTACGGCGACACGTTCGTGACGGGCGGAAAACGAGAAAATTTATATTGACTCCGCGCGCTCGAGAGAGCTCTCGGACCTTTTTTTTTTTTTATCTTACAATATCTCGAGATACTTCAATTAACAAACAGCGAGATCCTTGAGCTTTTCTTTTAAAAAAATTCTCTCTCGCAGCGCTACTCAGAGCGAGTAGATTTTTTTTCCGGTCTTTCCTCGAAATGTGAAAAAAATCTCTTCTTCCGCGATGTATAAAACAAATTATTTAATTTTCTGTAAAAGCATTGAAAATAAAATCCACGTGTGAGAAGACATATCGATGTACGTGCGTATATATTTCGCAAATCGATAGAGGAATTACCTCCTGTAGTAGGTCAGGCATAAGACGAAGGGAGACGCGTTGAGAGAAGCGAATTGAACGGAGAAGATACGTCGTGGAGAGCTCTCTGGATTTCTAATTACGGCAAACTGTCTCCTTTTAAGTGAGATTTAGCGTGAGTACCGCGGATATTAACTGGCTGCTAACCGGTATTGATTAAACGGTATTGTTTGCGACGATTTGCTATATTGTCGCGGGATTTACTTTGATGATGACAAAAATGATAAGACATATGTACGTGTAATCGCGCACGCGATTATTCGTACGCGCTGCAATACGTATAGATATGAAATACAATCCCCCGTCAGCTCAGTCACAAAGTATTCGCGATCGTCCACGTGTAGTCCATACGCGACGATTAATTTCGCTGAAATGTAGTCAATGCAAATACAGCTTAACATTAAACACGTATCTACACACATTCGTTCGTGGCGTAAAATTTAATTTGCCTGAACGATATATAAGCGCCTACACACACAGAGTGCGCTTCACTTTCGAATGTTATCGGTTATTTGATATCACATATAAAATGTCTCATTATGTGCATTATACATGTTTTTATTATTCAACATTTCCGCTTGTGATATTAATTGAGTTATGCAAAAAATCAGATTCAGGAGATTGAAATATACATTTTTAACGCAGAGAAGGTTTAATCCTTCGTTGACAGTCGAGATGAATATTTGTATCAAGTTACATCCGTACATAACTGCATATGTGATTAAAAGATAATAAATAAAATAAATATATTTGAAAAAAAAATAAACAATACGTTATAAATATTTGTGTGCACAAAGCGATTTTTTATTTATTCAGTGACTCAGCTCACAGGATCCTCTAAACGTTTTCCAATAGTTAATTATTTTTCCGCACAAGTCTCGTTCGTAAAAAAATTCGAATGGAAGACAAGTGGAAGAAGTCAACCGCCGGCCCGTCCGTCCGTTTCTCGAACTTTTGCGGAAATTCAACAACGTTTTTTTCAACACAACGTTAAAGTCAATGACGAGGAAAACAGAGAGAACAGGGTGAGGGGATGAATACAAACTGATTTTCGAGGCGACGGCGTTTTCACGCGCAATATCCTTGACAGTCCGCAAGCGGTCGTTAAAGTAGCTGTATAATGAAAAGTGGCGGCGGCGCCTCCGACGGAATTCCGACGATTCTTTTTCTCGTTTACGCAGTGTAACGCCGCCGACGAAATTACTTTCCAAGCGTGGAAGTTAGCTTCGTAAAAAGCGGAAAGCTACGCGCGTAAAACGATTTCACCTTCTGTGATGAAAAGCCTCTTTCTTTCCTCCTTTGACGTCACGAAGAGCGTCAATCCTAAAGAGATTTGGTCGCGAGTATCCGACGATACGCAGCGAAATCGTAAAAAGATTACGTGTTCTCGATGTTTTTGTCTGTTTGACGAATCTTTCGTAAGCGATATTAAGTTGTCAGTGTAACAGACTCTTCGCTGACGATGGATCACTCGTGACCCGGCGGATATCTGTTAAGTTTTATACCCATTATCAAATATATTTGAATAACAACAAACAAAAAATAAATATACATTTTTAAAACATTAAAAAAATATATTTAATACGTTTTCGTGAAAAAGTTTACCAAGAAAACTATCGTGTGTAATTTCTGTACGATGTAGCAAAAGGAAATTCCAGTTTACTAAGCGACGAAATTAGAGAACCTGGAGAAAGAAGAAGACTTAGGGAGAAAGAGAAGAGCGTGAGAACGGATGGTTTAGATTTGAAACGGAAGCGTAACGGAGATCGATTTCGATGGCATATTGAGACGACTGGGCAGGGCACCCTCGGACAAATATCTCACCAGCTTTTAACGTACATATATATATATATGTATATTGAAGCGAAGACATGAAAGAGGAAATTTAATAGCGTTCTCACTTGACGTACGTCAAGATAGGAGATGCAAAGCCGAAGTTGTCATCGTTTACAAACCGGCATTTGGTTAAAGGGCTAATCTTGTCTCGAGCGGTCAGGTGTGCGCACGATACCGCACTTATATTGATTCGAAACCGCATACATATTGCGCAGCCGATGTACGCGATTGGATTTTGCTTGTCACAATAAGCAACAGTCGTAAATTATTTTGTGCGCCACCTGTACATCATTAATCGAAAAGACGACATCTCACATTAAGTACATTACTCGTGATTGAAGCGAATTGCACAATATTTAATTTTTTCTTGAAACGTAATAACGAGCAAAACTTTTTTGATATAAAAAAAGCTGCTATTCATATATAGAAAACAGTATTGCAATAATAATTATTTGCGATTGAAGAGTTCACAGAGAACAAATGCGAAACCCTGGTTTTACGTTACAACCGGCCGACAAGCGGCCTAATTGATATTTCTGGAAAAAATGTCTATTCATAAAAATATCATCCCGGGATGAAATTACAGCTCGTCGCTGGAATTCGGCGGCGCGCAATTTATGACTTTAATAACCGAGTGTTTTGTGCGCGCGCACACACACATACACAAAATGTTACAAGTTATGCGTCGTAAAATTCTAACGCCTTTGAAATTTTTCAACTGCGTGGCTAATATATTATATGCAAATTTCTTTCTCACAACTTAATTTAGATAATACGTACGTGTAACTTCACGACTTTCCTTCTAACATGCCCTTCGTTCACACGCTTTTGCTTTACCTGTTTGCAGAAATCAAGATGTCGGAATTGTGCGACGATGAGACGAGTCCAACGACGCGTCGACCAAGGTAAGCGAGAAGACACTTGAAAAATTATAAACCCCTATTCATTAGTCCGTGCGGATAAAATTTTATCTTGTCTCGAGAAAGACAGAACGCTTAATTCGTCTCGCTGTCGGGGTTTTTTCCGATGGCAATTTCGCACTCGCAGTTTTGTGCTATAACGAGAAAGTCATGAATTTCGCGGCAAGTGCGAAACTCGACCGCGGACTCTGTCCGCATAATTAATTTAGTGTATAAGCCCGGCGGGATATTTAATCAGACGGCAAGTTTGCGGCTTTACTCTTTATCTCGTTCTCTCTCTCTCTCTCTCTCTCCCTTTCACTTTAAATAACAACTTGCCGTGCATTAATTGTAATAACGCGATTCTCCGAGCTTAGTACGCGGGGGGATTGCTGCTGGTTATTACGAGCGTGTGCGCGCGCGAACGATATATGAGTTAATACTTCCGTCAGAGAAATACAAACTCGTATGCGGTGGGGTAACGAATACGCCGCATTCCGTGATGCGATTTCACCGAGGAATTGCATTAAGTGCAAGTTAACAGATCGACACGAATAAAATGTACAAAGTGAACAAAACGATATTATGTTACGTAATATGTTTATAATCTTTTTTTGTCCCGAAATTAATAAGTCTGTGTGTAAGTCACGCAGA
>QVNV01017397.1:0-21459 GCA_014825455.1 Pseudomyrmex pallidus | reverse complement strand
GCGAAGTCATTAACGCTACAATGCGAGAGCAAGCTTTGCCTACGTAATCAATTATTTCTTCTCATTAAAGTTTAAACGCGCGCGCAACACACGAGCTCTTTGTATCCGTCTGTTGTATAGCGTCCGTTTTTCGATTAGCCGATCGATTTCCCGAAGCAAGAGCTCACTTCTAGGGAATAATTTACTAGAATTGTTTAAGAGTGTATCTAAGTTAAATTATTTTGTGCGATTTAAATGGTCTGTGTCTTTATATAGACACTACCCGTTCATAAATTAAAAGTTTCGCTAAAACTTTCAGTAATTCTGAAAATAGCTCGCATGAATATCGCGATATCACGATGTATTCTCATACGAAACAACGATATTCCGCCTCGATATAGCGATCGCATCCGCGCGCGGTAACCGATCTGACATCTCGGCAAACTCTCTCTCGCGCCTGTACACCGCGCGCTGCACTCAGACGTTCAAATATTTAAGCAGCCAAATTTATGGGGGAGTCGCGCACATAATGTAATTCGAGCCTCCCCTCTATGTGTCGGGAACATCAACCGCACAAAAGCCGCATCCGGCGCGAGAGGCGCTTTTAGAGAAACGACACGGGGCTATATATCCTTGCCATTTTTTTTTCTTATCCCACGTCGCGTCTCCCGTTTAGCGGTCGGCTTTAAATTCGCACTGCGGCGATTACGTCGTTCCCGAAAGAGAGTAAACGAAACTCTCCATCCCCGTGGTTTTTCACCGGTCATAAAATTCTCCGCGAGGCAACTCCGCTCTCCGAATTGATCGCTGAATGAACCGAGGTCTCATTGTTAAGCGCTTCAATCGAGCGTGTCGAGATATCGCATCGCTAACTTTGCCTCGGAAAACGGGAGGGAACTTTCCGATTGTGACACGTCGCGACCGTGAGAAACCTACGAAGAATTATCCGTTTACAAATCCTAACGTGATTATCAAATTAACAAATCGTCTTAAATAATATAATCGAGCGATTCTTGAATGATGTATTTTCTACAAATTATAATTAAAAAAAGTACACCTTCAGTTTCTGTGAAACATGTGGTATTTCGTAATTTCATCCACTCCTTTCTTTTTATATTTTCATTTGAAGGAAAAGAAGTCGAGAAAAAGAGAATCGGAGAGCACATGCTTAGCGTTAAATGTACGAGAATGCAGGCTTTAAATACCGCGTATAGCTTTGTGTAGCTGCTTGTGCGTTATATAGGTGTATGTACATACGTGTCAGTGTAATCGCGTCCCGCCTCGTGATACGTATTAGACTTAAAGTCGCAGTCGGAGCAGCCCACGGAGAGAGATAGTGCAACACTTCCGCGACACGGCCGCAATGGACCGGTTTCTTCTGCGCGTTAGAGGAACGAATTGAGCACTCGTCCTTTTGCAGTTCTGCGCTGCAGGAAGAGACCTGCCTGCGTTGCGCACATACCACAGGACTCGCGCGCGGGAGCTTAATTCGAGAAACGTCTCGTCGCCGAGTTTAGAAATTTCATTTGGCGTCGAATTATTCCCGACGCATCTCTCATAAATTTTCCCGTCCTATCCGTCTTCTCTCTTAGTATCTACACATCTTTCGAATCCAGCTATCTTATTATTTTATTGCATATCTGCTTGTTTATTCACCGACCGTGGCTTACAACATATTATCGTCTTTTTTTTTTTATATATACATTTTTATTGTATCATGCATGTTGTATTACCAGTGAATTTTCCTTCTGTCGCTTGTTAGCTTCAACAATTTTCAAACTTTATTATCAAACTGTGTTTTCTTTTTCTCCATTTCCATTTTCTTCCTCTCTTCTCCTGAAAGGAGAACATTTTGCAACATGCATGTTGCGCGCTCAGGAATTTTTATTCGCATCTTCTCTTCCGCCTTCTCACAAAGTCCTTCTTTCTCTCTTGTAACGGAAAATCTTTTGCTTTTTTACGGAAGAGCGCAGCCAACAGACGCGCTAACACATACCATTATACAAGAAGGTGCACGACACACGACACACAATCCTTTTAGCGTGACCCTTCCGCTCTTACGTTCCCGAGATATCGACTTATTCGAAACATGACAACTCCAGCGAGCGTATAAAACCTTTACGTTTGACGTCATTGAAGCAGCAGGCTAAAACCCACAAAAATTGCCACAAAATTATCATAATTGCTTGTATCTAAAATTGGTTTTTTTTGGTAATAGAAAATCCGATAGAAAACGCGTGCAATACTATCCTCAAATGAATTAACAAGCAATTTTTACTAATTATTTTTCTTCTGACTTATGTTATATCTGTCTGTCCACTAATTAAAGCAGCAAAATTGCTCTCAAACTATAATTGTGGCGATTTCAAATCACGGCGTACACAATGTGTTGATATATTCGTTGCAAGCACGATCGAGATAAAACGCATATGTTGCGTCCTGCGCACGTTTTTGTCGCGCCAAAGTTACGCAACGTTCCCTATCCGATTCTATTGGCAAAAGAGGCGCCTTCTCTCTCCGCTCGATCGGCGAGAGAGAAGGCGCCCCTTCGTAATGATGCAGTGGAGTTCGCGGCCCGATCCGTGCGTCAAGTGCAACGTCGCGTGACCGACGGAAATAGAAGGGCTGAATTACAACCGGGACGCAAAGAGAGAGAGAAAGAGCGCCGCGATGCGACATAATAACACGAGGACATACATTATGCACCTGAGCGCATAGCGACACGTGTGATGCAAACTTCAATGACTTTCCGAAGTTCGTCCAGACGAATTAGCAACTTCGTCTTTATGAATTTTCGAGAGAGATGTAATATGTAGCACAGTAATCTTATATGTATTCGCTTCGGCGAGATATGTCATTCATCTTGTTCGTCTCTCATTTTAGCGGGAATTAAGCGCGCGCGCGCGTTAATGATAAAAAAAAAAGTTAATTTCTCTCTTACTTCGCGTTGTGACTCACTCCGTTCTATCTGAAAAGAAATTGAGAAAAAAGTCTCGGACTCTGGATTAAACGTAATCATCGCGCGACTCGACGAAGATACAAACAAGTGTACGCTCTTAGATTAAACCGAGTGGATTAGGAACGTGAAACAGAACGAGGCGACTTGTTGTATTTCGTAAAATTCGGGACAACTTCGTCTCCTATGTGAGGTTTTTCTTTTCCGTCGCGCGTATTAGAAGTTTATACGCGAGCTTGCATGGGAGTCGTTAAAGAAAATAGCTGGCGAGCACCGGCGCGCAAAAAAATTAACAATCTCTTGCGGATAATAACTCTTGACTTTTCTCTCAACGATATACGTACCGATGTATCTTATTAGATTTAAGAGTCTCGGTCCCGCTGTGGAAGAAATGTTGCCAATTATCCTACGTCACGTCAGAAAACATACGCTTTTTACGTTGCATCCGCGATCGCCTTCGTGTGTACGAGAGAACGGCGAACGGTATACGACGATATACGCAGAGAGGTCGAGAGGGTGACGAGAAAAACAAAAATGCGAAAAAAAGTTCGACGAAGAGAGACGGAAATCCGCGCGCGATATCCCGTGATATTCGGTCACGCTCAATGTCGAGAGAGTCGCGGCTTCGTCGCACACTGTTAAATGTTGCATGATATTTTCACAGCGCATGATATGCACAGCGCGAACGCGCTTGTATATACGAAATGCATCGCAAAGTATATTACATAAATCCGTGTCCGGAGTAAAGTTTCTGAACAGAAAACCAAATTTGTTTTAAATAGAAAATAAAAGAAACATTGTGATAAACAGAAAATACTATTCGCGCGCGTCGAGTTCTCTCTGTGTAAAAAGATGTTAAAAAAAACATTCAAATGTATACGCACGTCAAGTAATTAGGATAATGAAAATCATGGTTTTAAGCAATCGACCTGGAAAGGGGCGATAGTTATATTACTAATGTATTTCCGATAGTTTTTCATTAATAATCTTTGCGTCACGTTGCGCTTTTAAAGACGGTATTTCCATGTTACACGCGTCGCGTTACGTCGAGTTTCGAGAGCGATCGATATTTATGCATCACCTCGTCGTTTCGCCTTATTCGTTCTCACGTCCGTCATCGCGCGATGAGAAAGAAAGAGGATCGGCTTCTATTCATTTTATCGATCTAACATCAGCCTCCGCCGTCGAGCGCGGAGAGACTTTTATTTCTCTTCTCGTAAAGCACGGAAACGGTGCCGCCACGCCGCGTCGCGTCGCGCGGCCCACGACAAATTATTTCCCGCTGAAACGCGACAACATTTTCAATCTTCCGCGATCCACCGTATGACGGAATAAAGTTTGCATGATGTCACGGAATAAATCCGCTTACCATAAAAGATTTCATTACGTTGTAAAAAAAAAAGATTCTGTGCGCGCCCGCATCCGATTTGAGATCTCGATAAAAAAAATTGATCATCCCAAACTTTCGATCACAGATTCATGTATCGATGAATTTTTGAACACAATTTTGTGTAACCAAAGTTATGCGTCTTTGACGAGAAAAGGGAAATGAGCGAGCGCTTTATCGATCGATCGCCAACGAAGAGAGACTTCGTCTAATGGACTCCCGCGGTTTTGAGTTTAGCTTTTTAGACATTACGTAACTTTCCCTTTAAAATAATATTAATCATATTATTATAAATATTTTCAATTTTGCATATCATTTACAATTATAATGTGTAATTAGTATTAGTGCGAATAAATTTTGAAGATTAATTTATACATTAAAATAGCGATATCGTAATAGCTGTGTTTTTGCTCCTGAATATGTAAGTTTATTAATGGACACTGGTATGTTTTTCTATGCAATTTTCACGAGAAATTATGTATTTAGTAAAATTGGCTCGCACGCACGCACGCACCCACCCACACACACACACACAGAACTATGTTGTATCGATTGTTCTCACGGAATGGCGTTGGGGTCGAGACCAAGCAGCTGAAGTATTTCCGGTCAGATGCGACGGGTATAATAACCTTGAACATAATACGGTCTTCTGAAAACTACGAGACGTAGTCCCTTTTGATTGCTCACTCGATGAAAAAATGTATTAAACAAAACGCGCCGCGATATGTTTTCTTCCATTCAACAATATCTTCTACGTGCAACCAACATTACAAATAAATGATCAATGTTAGAAATAGTCTGTTCTTCAAAAAGTAGGAAAAAAAAAAAAAAAAAAAAAAGAAAAAAGCTACACGAAACCAAATTTTTTCCCGACATTCTTCAGTCACTTGAGGAAACATGTATGCTCTGAACGTCTAAAGTTACACTAACGCAAACCATCCGTCTTCACGACTTACTCGACTTTTGAAATTTATTTTTCTTTCCACACATGTATACCGTCGTCAGCTTTTCGCCACCTGCATGCACTTTTTCTTCGGCTTTATCTATTTTTGATGATTCAATTTTCTCAAATGTCGGAAAAAAATTACGCTCGTCTCGAACAGTCTCTGCATTTAGATATCAAACCGGGAACAATTGACACCTTACCCAGATAGACCGATCGTTCCGCCCGCGTGTTCCCGACAACGCGGCGCTGTTTCTGACCTCGATTTTGAGCGCGGTTTTTCGAGCGGGTCTGTCATCGCGGCATCCCGACCGCAGACGATTTTATCGCACGAGGCAGTATTCCAGAAACAGCCAGAAAGCATTATATCGATCGGATCGCCCGCCCGCTGAGTGTAACGACGTACCGGGAACCGTAACGAGTCTAGCCGCTGGCGAATTTTTTTTTTCCTCTCTCCTAGCGACGATGACTCAGAATGCCCGCCTTTCGTATTGTCCCGGAGAGACGATAACGCATATTACAACGCCGGGGTGATCGGGACGAGAGGACGGAATCATCGGCGGGAAAGGACCGACCTGTATTTTGCGACGGGTCTAACATCTGTGCACTTCGCCCTGCGTGAAGAGAGAACATGAGAAATCGTTGATCACACAAAAGAATGAACTCTTACGCTTGCGGATTGGCAGATTTTTATCTCACGCGCATTTTAATATTAATTGTTAGAGAGAGAGAGAGAAAGAGAATAAAAACATTTTATTTTTCTGTGTAGAGGACAATATGTTTAACAAACGGTGCAATAAAACTTGCTTTTCTAGATTGAAAAATTGTTTATAACAACTTCTTTTTCACGATTTCATTTAAATGAAAATGTCAGCGTGAAAGAGATAAGAGGAAAATTAATTTTCTCGTGTAAATTTCACGTGTTATTTCTGTTTTATTGTGAGTGCAGATCGAGTGTATCGTTCTTAGCACTTGAGACACAACAGCTGCTCGGCTCATTAGACAATAGTCGAACACTCCGCTTAGGAGCACCTCTGCGGACGTTGTTATTATTATCCGTCGAGTCAAGTGATGCGGAAGATTTTTATCGGTCTTAATATAATATACGGACTACCCTCTCTCGTGTGTGTATGTGTGTGTGTGTGTGAGCGTTGCGTCTCTCGCGACGACGCGGCGGATTCGACGCGTGAAATAATTCTGAGCGAAATATTGATTTGCACGATCGATGGGGGGGGGGAGGAGGGAAGGGTAAACAAGAATCCAGGTCATTCGGAAGAAAATAATGACGTAACGCATCTGTCTGATATATTTCTTCATTGGCGCTTCGTATGCGCTTGTGTGTATGTGAAATATTGTCACGATCAGACTGCCATAATATTATCATTCACTCGCGGCAAAATAAAGATTTTAATTTCACAAATACATCGGGAACGACCGTAAATATTTGAAGAAAAAGCCGCAATATATATAATATATACCGTCAGCTTCATAAATCAATTACTATACGGTAAATCAACTCCTTTGCTCACTTGGAACAACATTTCCGAATAAATTTGTAAGATGTGCGAATGAGTATCTGTAGAAGCTGGCGACACAACGCATCTCCATCTCGTGTGCGACAGCTCAGTCGTAAGTTTAACAATCCCGGTCAAGATTTCTGCTATTGCATCTCTCTCTCGTCGATGAAAGAGAGAGAGAGAGAGAGATCAGAGAGCGTGCGCGCGGATTTGTATTACTTGTTACTTATCCGAGGAATAAATACATGATATTACAATATAAAACGAGATTTCGACGTTGCATTTGCGCCGACTGTATAAATGCAAATGTAACCGTTACCGAAGTACGTAGAGAAGACTTTAATCGCGAGTGCTCGAGCGAAGATAGAGGTGCCAGTAAGCTCGATCTCATCGGAGGGACCACACGGCTTTTACGGTAATTACGGGAGCGCGTGATGGAGATCTTTCGCCGGCGATGTTTACTTTCTTGCGGGATAATGCGCAAGAAGCTGCCGTCTTACGATGTAATAAGCGCGTATCAACGTTGTGTGATGCATGAGATATCATAAATTTCCGCCTGAAATCGAGCAAGGAAATGGACCCCTATTTTAACGCGCACTTACGCTTTTCGAGAGAAGAGTAGGAAAATCTATTTCCGTTTCTTCTGTTGAGAAAAGCGCGAAAGTCCTGTATTTGAATATGTTTGTTGCAAATTAAAAAGCAAACGATTTTATTTTATATATCCAATTATCAATTGCGCGCGAATTAATTGTGTCACGAACAATGCGGATTCTATGGACAAGCAGCGATAATGAATTTGCATATTTTTCTGTAGTCATCTGAAAGTTGAGAGACACGAGCGGACTTGACTTTTCTGAAACCGACAAGAAACAGTGACGATGACCGATGACCTTACACAAGGCAGTTTGCATCTTGAATAACTGTATAGTCGGCTATAAGTCGACCCCAGCAAACTCTCCAAGATTTTCACATATTGCAGTTAAGAATAGAGAAAACTGCTCAAATAAAATAACGTCAAATTCTACAAACGAGTGCACTTTCGAAATAATATAAAAATCTGTTGAACAAAAATTGCAAAATTACAGTCGCAATATTTTAAAGCATAAGTTGTGAAAAGAATGAAGATCTTGGATAAAAATTTAATGTATACCCCCTGTATGCGTATTCAACGCGGCGGTTAAAACACGAACAAGAGATTAATTATTTTTCTGCTCCAGATTTTTTTCTACTTTATTCACAGTTTTGCCCGTATTAACTGTTACGCTTTGATAATCGTCGCTGTGTTGGAGTCAAGCGCATCTCGGCGCACGAGAAACATTTAACTGACCGGATTATTATATTCTCGCTATGTAACTTGAAATAATTATATCGGAAAATCTCGTTTATGATATTATAATTAATTAACGCGCGCGCACAAAACCGCGTTTTATACTACGTTGCGCTATTTATTATTTATTAACTTTAACTAGCGATAAAGCGGGGCGTTCTAAACGTATACATATATTTGCATGTTTGATCATATAGCTTGTACACGTTGTTTATGCAACAAAAATAAATTATGCTTCCCATAACAACAGAATTATGTTATTCCGTAATCTGTGTGTTGTGTGTGTGTGTGTGTGATTTGACACATATAATTTATCAAAACATGTTAAATAAGAGAAAAAATCTAGAATAAACAATTTTACGGGATAGGTTGTTTTCTGCAAATTACAGAGCGATCTCTTCAAAAGAACGAGTACAATAATAATAGATACGAGTGTCGCTTTGAGAAAAAAGTGTCGAAAAAAAAGTAGCGACGGATTTTTCTCAAGCCTACGTTGTGCGAATAAGTGGCATGTATAGGCACACCACCTGTTACCTCAGAAGCAAGACGAGCGCGAGTTCCAATTAGGGGAATGAGCCTCCTTTTATCGCGCGCCGCGGAATGAGAGGGAAACCGCGAATAAACATTTTCCCTCCTCTTCCTCCCCCCTTCCCCCGTATCTCATTTCACGGGGCACGATAAAGTACCAGATGGTCTTAGACCGCCCTTTCGCCAAAGGTGATGCTTCTTTTTCTGCGCTTACTTGAGAAGAAACCGTCTGCGCAGCTGAAAATGTTCGTAAATTAAAAAACTAAAGATCTGAGATGTGTCCGTAACACACAACTTTGATCTCAGTCCAATTGTTTTCGAGAAATAAATACTAGATTAATAGAATATATTTTAAAAAAACTACGGTTACCTACGTAAGTTTTGTTAACAAAGCATGAATAAATCATTGAGGAAAAGATTGATGACTAATTTTTTGCGAATAATCGCGAGATTCGAGAAAAAGATAGAGAATAACGTCGAAATCAGTGACGTATAAAAAAATATATGTAAAACTCATAGAAAAAGAAACTTTGAAAAGAATAATTTTATACAGTGAGGTAAATTGATTCGGAATATCTGCATAGCGAATATTTCCACCGAAAGTGCGCTCTACGAAAAAAACTTCCGGCCAGCTGGTCGATCGCCCTCCACCCCCCTCCCGCAAAATTGATCAACCTGAACGTCTGGTCACGGTGACGCACGGTAGAAACTGCTTACGTGTTTGTTACACGACGCCAAGGGTCAAGTGAAACACGGAACTCCAGAATAAACAGAGTCATTTTTCAGTAAATCCACTGGCCGATCTTGCCAAAAAAATATGTGACTTAGAGACATAATTAAACAGTAACCGTTTTCTACCAACGCGTTGCTAATTAATTGCTAAAAGTTCTTCTATCGCCGATATTTTACGAGATGGAAAGCATGAAGATCACTTTTTTTTTTCGTGAAAATTATTTTCTCAATGATATTTCTTTCTTCAGAGATAATTCGCTCGAATATGGTGTGTCTGTTGTCGCTACGGAACGCTTGTTCGAAAGCAAACTTTCTACCGATATACAGAAAATAAACGCGGCGCACCGAATTATGCTTTCATGGTTTATGGTTCTTGGTTTATGGTTCTCTGATTAATTGCGGATTATTATCTCCCGCTCATCGTTTTGCGCAATCACCACGAAACAGGATGTGCACAGGTTGTTCAAGATAATTCTCTTTCCTGCTTTCTTTTCACTCGCAAACTACCAGTTTTTTTTTTTTTTATTCCGGCCTTCGGAAAGTTTACAGTGACCAACCTATTTACAGAAATATATCCAGCATGTTATCGATAGCTTATGCAATAGGCATTACGTACGGATCGCGTTATTTAGTTAGAGAAACGCGCGTTTCTCTGTTCTTTTTTTCCGGTATTGTTGCCGGAAGAAAGTTTCGAAATCCTTACAATCCTTCTCTAAATTCACATTAATTTCCAAACATTCTTTATTTTACGAGACACAAATAAAACGGGGGAAACAAGAACATTCTTCTTTTCCTCCAAGAAAGGTTTATACAAAAAGTTTCTTTCAGTACAGAATCGCCAGCGAGATTGCTAAAAGTACACAAATACGTTCGTACATCCGCTTGTTCGCGATTCGCGAAGACAGTGTTTTCGGAACGGGGGGATTTCGCCGGAAATCACATATCGATCGTCAAGAATTATAGCTCATTGAAGTTGCGGCTGCCGAGCGGCCAAATCCGAAACGAGACGACCGAATCCTGGACAATCTCCAACGCGCCGTTTCTGTCGCTACACACCGCGAAAGACGCGGTGTTACCGAAATATTAAAGTAGGCCAGAGAAGTCACTGAAGGATTATCGTTAGAATTGCGCAATGTTTTTCGGTGCAATTTGTTGCATTATCTCTTTACAGAATTTACTTTCTGAGAAGTAAATTAAAAACTTACAATAGGAGGAGGAGACTGTGATTTTTTTTTAAAAAAGTCTCAACCAGTCATTTTAATATATTATTTATAGCGCACAAAAAGATATTGAGTAAAAAAAATTGTAACATGTATCGCGATATTCGCAGACTCGATCGTTTTAATATGATGGTGCGCCATTACCCGAGATAGTCTGTGTGTGATCGAAACGGCATTACGCTCGGTAAACGCTGAGATAAAATTATCAGACCATCATTTCGACATGTTCGCCGTCAGGTGCATCATAAACGATACACACGCGCCTAATGTTGCGCGGGCCACGTGCATCATTTACGACGAGAGTTGAAAACAGATACACATATATTCGACGCGCGCGTGTATTATTCGACGTACATCCCGTTTCGCGGCTATTCCGTCGCCACTTGCGCGTAGAAATTATTAACGCGGACTTTGTACGACTTGTGATCGATCCCCGTGAGCGAATGTGTTTCGATGTACACATAGTTATGCGACGTATGATACATATAGTGTCGGGTCAAAACGGAATGCATGAAATCAATGTAAAATAAATGTTTCAACTTGTTTTTCGGAATATTTTTTTACAGATTTTCATTATTTAAAGATTTTAAAAAAGTAATTTGTTAAAAAATTGCAATAAAATCGATCTTTGTCTCTCTTTCTCTCTCTTTCTTTCGAATATTTATACGTAAATGGAATATTATACACAGTTGTAATTGCCTTGTTGTACTTTTGTGTGTTTTCAGGTGATAGATTTCGGCTCGAGTTGCTACGAGAATCAACGGGTGTACACGTACATCCAGAGTCGCTTCTATCGCGCGCCGGAAGTGATATTGGGTGCGCGATATGGGATGCCGATCGACATGTGGAGTCTTGGTTGCATTCTGGCAGAACTGTTTACCGGGTTCCCGCTGCTGCCGGGCGAGGACGAGGCGGACCAACTGGCTTGCATCATCGAGATGCTGGGCATGCCGCCGCAGCGGCTGCTCCAGAACTCGAAGCGATCACGTCAATTCATCAGCTCGAAGGGCTACCCGAAGTACTGCACCGCGACGGCGATGCCGGACGGCACGACAGTGCTAAGCGGGGGTCTCTCGAGACGCGGCAAGCTGCGTGGTCCGCCTGGGTCGCGCGACCTTGAGACCGCCTTGAGAAGTTGCGCGGACGAACAGTTTCTGGACTTTCTCAAGAATTGTCTCGTTTGGGAGCCGGAGTACCGGATGACGCCGCACAAAGCGCTTAAGCATCCGTGGCTGCGCCGCCGGTGTCTACCAAGGCCGCCAGGCGATAAGAACGACACGCTGCCGGCGGTGACGTCGGCGACGCAGCCCGTGACTACCGGCGGTCCCGCCCTGAGAACGTCCGCGTCCGGCAGCAGGAGCTCCAGCAAGACCAACAGTCTGCAGAGTGGCAACAACACAAGCGACGACATCGCGACGAGCAAGACCACGACGGGACAACAGAGGAATCGTCTGGTAGAGGACGTGGTGTCCAGTTATACAGGTTACGGCAGTTCGTACGTGAGCGGGTCGCAATTACATGGTAGCAATTGGGGCGGCACAGCAGCAGGATTGAATAGTGGCCATCAGTCTCTCAACTCCGTCGGCGGTGGCGGTGGTGGTGGCGGCGGCAGAAGTTCTTCCAGTAAAACGAACAGTCTACAGACCGGAAGCAACACTACCGACGACATCCCCGCGAGTAAGACAACGAGCCAGCAGCGGAGGAACCGCCTCCTTGCTGGACTAAACGACGTGGTGTCGACTTACGCGGGTTACGGAGTGTCTCAACCGCATAGTAACACTTGGGGCACGAGCGGAGGAATGAGCGCCAGCGGTCACCAGTCGCTCAACTCCATCAGCAGTCGGAGTTCCAGCAAAACTAACAGCCAGCTGCAGACAACCGCGTCAACCGGCGACATTCCCGGCAGCAAGACCGACCGCCAACAGCAGAGGGATCGTGCGAGCGAGTTGCCGGTGACGATCTTCGATCCTTATCCCCTGAACTCTTTCAGTTGTCTGTCGGAATCCCAGTTGCACGGGAATCACCGGGCGAATCAGAGCAATAGTCATCAGTCGCTCAACTCCCTCGATGGCACGACGACTGGCAAATCGCAGCGTGGTCGGCAGGCGCAGCAACAGCACAATAATAATAGCACATCGCATGACAATTACGGCTCGCACGGCTCTTCGAGTTCCAGCCGATTGGTGTTATCGTTGCATCCGGCCGTCCAAGAGATCCTCGAAGAGTTGAAGCGATAGGCCGAGACGCGGGGCCATTCTTTCTGCTCCCTTCATCCTTTTCTTCGCTCACTGCCGTCCTCGTTGCTGTATGACGTCGCGACACGGTCAACGAGGATGCATCGGCACTGACGACTCGCTCGCATAAATCGAATAAAACTCGGGCTGTAATTTGTTGTTCGGGCGACGAAAAGTTCAACCTGACATTTGGCATTTAGGTCTAAAATTGAGAAGGGATTACTCAAGGTCAACAGGGAGAATGGCTCATTAGCGATCGACCGTCTCATTATCGATCTCGGATTCACCACTGTGATTCACGCGTTGCGTTTCTAGTTTCGTCAGTGTGAACTTGTTATTGAAAGGAGGTGTGAAACGGTTACACTCTTCGGCGATTACGTATGAAAGACATTTAAGTAATTGTCTCTTGACCAATATCGAGATAATTTATTTCAGGAAAAGCATTCTCTTTCGAGGTGGGGAATAACGCGAACAAAAAATATTACTCCGACGAGAAAAGCGTAACACTAATTTTAAAACGAATGACAATGTCTTTGTCCATTTTATTGCTGGTGTTATAATTGTTTCACGCCTCGCGTCAACAGTTCTCGCGGTACAAGAACTGTTACGCGCTTGGCAAACTTGAATCGTATTATTCTTAATCGCGGCGATGTTGCTTCGCGTTGCTCTCTGATTCGCCCCGCGTTTCCGAATTTTTTATTTTCCGCTGCCATTGCTTTCGCCGTAAAAAAAAAGAAAAAAAAAACGCGGTCGTCCGCTTTTTTTTTTTTAGCAAAGAAAAATATAAATTTTCGCAATATCGTAGAAGTTCTACGATTCCACATACAATATTGTTTGAATTATTGTTGCTCGAGTTTCTTGCGATGCGGAACGTACGGAAACACTCATTCATGCTCGTTCCTCTTGAATTGTACATATATTTGCGGAGTCGTTTCGATAAAACGTGAAATCAAATTTTCGAGACGACTCTTTAACTTTTTCGTTATCTTTTGTCCACTTTACGGACTCGTTTGGACCACATATCGAAAAAGAATGGTCTATAAGTTCCGCTAAAACTTTTCGAGGAGTTAGAATACTCCTCGTTAGAAGTGTCTATTCGTCTTCTTTTCTGTCACGACTGTTGATCCAGTTCTCATTCAATCATCATTGCGACATCATTGTGATATTTTACCAACAGATCGATCATGTTATTGGAATGTAAATTGATAAATGTAAATTGTGAAATGCGATATTAACTGCAAATAAGTAAGCGAATTATGATTAATGGCACAGTCGTCGTCGTCGTAGATGATTTCTCAGCCGCAGGACACGACGGTAGTCGTTCAGGGAACGTGGAAGTTATTGTGCCAAGAGACGTCAGGAAATCTCGGCGGTTCGATAAGGTATACAAGTAGATACGTAGGTATTGACGCGACGTAGGTATAGCGATTTTGTTCGTAGCAGGCGCAATCTAATAACTAAGAAGCACATGCTCTGAATGACTGTAATTTAGTTCGCAAGATTGATCCAAATCTCGGAAAGAAATTTTTTTTCCCGTCTCTTGCTATTTTCTTGTGAATTACAAAATTTGTCCGTTTTTTATCAGAGTGATAAATATATATTTTCGTAATTATTACAATTCGTACGATAAATTACAAAGTCCTCGATTTTGAATCAAATTAAATCAGTTATAAATAAATACTTAATAAATAATTTTGTAATTGGTAATTATCATAAATTTATATTTAAATTGTATTTAAATATGTTAGACTTTGTCATTATTGTACAAGTTTTTATTTTTTTAATCTACTTAAATTGTATAAATATACAACATGCTAGATATATAATATAATACATTAGATATAATATATTATATTGTATACATATATAATGTAATATTATATATATAAATATTATATTTTACATATATAATATACAATATAGTATATAATATAATATAATATGTTATATTTTATAATGCATGTAGTTTTACATATTTTTTATGAAGCAGTTTTGTAAAAGTCTTTTTTATAGTTTGTATAGAATACACATTATTATACTTTACTTTTATTATGCGCGTTTAGAGAGAGATAATATTTTCGTAAGTTTATTAGAGTTACTTTATACTATTACTTAATGACTTGTTTGGACACGAATTTTTCGAACTCAGAACGTTGTATAATGATTTGAAAAAAACTTGTTTATTTTTTTACCATTAACAGACTAGAAAGTTTGATATTTTTTATGTCTTTGACGATAGTTTCAATTATTTTAATTAACTGTTACAGCTCAAGTTCTTATTGAATTTCTTTTTTTCAACTACAGTGGTAAAAAAATAATTTTTGTTACGAGGAATGAAATCTTCTTCGGAGTTCACAGTAAATTGTTGATTAAAATCGAACAGCCATCACGAGAATTTTCGGCGAAGCGGAAAACATAGAGAAAATATGTCGAAAATATGTCTTGCACTATACGTCGCCTATACGACGTTTATCCGCGATAAACGGCGCGCGACGTGCAATTTGCGTTGAGAAGAATCGCGCTCGGTTTGTTAACTTCGCGCTTCTCTATCCTCTACGTATAGCTCTAACTGGGTTAATTTCCCCTCCGCATTCCCTTCTAGGCGCTTATTATTCGCGCGAGCGCTGCGTACATTTAATCGGAGCGACAGCTCGTTCAGAAACAACTTCTTTCCCTCGCGTTTATTATCATCGTCGTGCGTTTTTCGTGCGCGCTTCATCGGCCGTCTTTCTCAATTTTTTTCTTTTTCTTTTTTTTTTTTTTTTGCCTTCCGCGGATATGTTCGCTCAGGTTTTACAGTCGCAGCGTTCGCAGCGAGAAATCCGGTTCAAAAGACGCGTGACAAAGAACCGTGTCCGAAAATAAAAGAGATTTCCCGCTCGAGGTGAACGACTCGAATGTCCTGCGGCCGCTTTAGTTCCGCACTGTCGTCGGTAGCTCATAGATCCGGTCATAAACGACGGTTTTTATATACATATACGTGAAATTGTGAAATAGCACACAACATTTTTCATTGTGTGTCTACAACGGAACGAATGCGACGATAATGTATGTACGTGTGACGTACATTCTTGCATCAAAAATCATTTAGCTTTAATAATTACAATCGGAAGAGAAAATCTTCCAAAAATTAGTCCAATATTTGTGTATCAAGATTTTTTTGCACGATTATTTTAGAGACATCCAACACTGAAGAGAGACGAACAACATTTTACTGTGTAATTATGTTTTTTCGAAAATATAAGCAACAATTTTGTAAATATCTATTTATTTGAGTGCACAAGAACGAAATAGAACTGAATTTCGATCGATTAGTTGGTAATTGATCATTCTTCTTGTATAATTAAAAATGAAAATGTAAATATATACAACTTTGCGACACAGAATCATCAACATGCATTCTCATCTTCTGCAATACCACTCTAACGCGGAATCATTAGCACGCATCACTCCCCGACTTTTTCATTGAGCGCCTTAATTTACGCCTCTTCTTGTCTTGCACCGCCACACTCATCGACTTTGTCGGATTATTTCAAGTGCTACTTTGTGGCCGACTGTTTAGTCATCGGGCAATCTGTATGCCGGAATAATTTCCCGAGCAAAATGACGCACGGTCCCGCGGACAATGTAAGCGCACGTGTCTCTCGCAATGACTCCTGTGATGCGAAATCGCTAAATTTAGTTTCGACGGCAAAGCGCTGCGCGCGCGCGCAGTCGTAAGAAAAAAAAAAAAAAAAAAAAAAGAAAAGAAAAGAAAAGCGAAAGACGGGCGAAAAAGAGGCGCCAATGTGTAACCGGCAATGATAGCAGCGAACAAAGCGGCGAAGTCGATTCGAGAGGAGCGATCGGCGGCGGCGGTTCGAAAAATCGTGATACCGAACGGCGTGTCTTATGTGATATGGAACTTAGACGTTACTGGAATTTATACTAACGAAATGTGTAGATAAACAAATCTGTATGTATATTATATATATATATATGTGTGTATAAAATATGTGTTACGTTACATTGAGATGTATCGATGAATGAGTTTGTAAAGTGTAGCTGCGTGTGTGAAGTGTGATGTAGCTTAAAACAAAATCTCGCCGTAGAAGTAGGATCGCTCACAAAAGTATCGACGCTCATTATTTTCTGTCGCTTTATCGGCATGCGAGTATCGACGTTTCCTTCGAAAAAAAAAAAAAAAAAGAATCTGCATCTTCAATTATATTATCGTACGTACAAATATGATTTTTTTATCAGAACAATCAAACGTTTTTCGATCGATATTTATATCTTCTTTTCCACGACCGAGCGAGTGAAAATATCGAGCGTCGACAGACCGAGTATCGAGAGTCTTAAGTCTAACGAGAGACAACGGAGAACAAGACGATCTTTGGCACGAAACGTGGGCCTCGAGTTTGGATTCGTTATGTCCTTTCATCTCCAGCATCGATTCGAACGTGAAAGAATCGCCCGATTAATTTTTTTTTTTTTTTTTTTACTCGCATACTCGTATTGAGCGCGCAATAATGATACCGTTTAAGTATAATTGATTTAACTTTTCAGCAATATTACTTTGTAAGTTAATTCATTCGTGATGAAACGATCATGTCGATAGATCGAGAAAATCGTACTGCGTGCGCATTTTGAGAGAATTAATCTCGTTGAAAAAAAAAAAAAAGCAATCCGCTCTTATAAACGTGCTACTAATCTCGGAAAAGTAACCGCAATCCGTCGTTGCTCCGCCAAGTCCCCGGAAATCGAACGAAAAAAATTTATCTATTGACCGGTCTCGCGCGTATCTCGGTGCACAGTTTCTTCAGACGACGATTTGCTGCACACCGAGACCGGTCGTCGCCACCACTGCCGATACCTTGTTAGATAGGCGCTGCGCGCATTCTCGACTTAATCACTTAATTTCTTCATCCCGTAATTCTCGCAAATTTAACACGTTAAGTGCCGGTAATTCGTCAAGTTTGCAAACAAAAAGTCAACGCCGCGTTAATACGGCACGTTTAATAGAACGGCTGTGGTTCTCGTAAACGCGGGGATACGCTTGAAAAAGTGAATATAAACATATATATTTCCAATTAAATATTGCAGTCTAGGAGAAAAAGAAAAATAAATTTGTGTAACCAACATATTAAATATCAGTCAGAGACATATTAGTATTTTCTAAAGTATTATTAAATATTTTAAGTCAAAATACTCCAATATAATATTTATCTATGACGTAAATATTATCTATGACGTGTTCGCGATTGTAACTTGTAACACGTACGGCACTTGACGCGTAATTTTCATTTACGATCCGATTGTCACGTCAACTTAGTTCATTTCCCCCTTGCTGTGGTTTCTATGTGATTCGCGTTTTCATACTTCGGTTGTCGGCTGTGTAACTTCGCGACAGAGTAAAGTTTCTCGCGTGTCTCGCCGGCTGATCTTGAGGAAAATTGCATAAACTTCATTCTTCGGAAAATGCACGAATAATAATAAATTATCATCGCGGTCTTTCCTCTTTTTCTCCCTTCGTCTTTCCGCTCTCCGGCTTTTTCTCGTCGTTCGTGCAACGCGTCCTGACGTCAATACAAGTGACAGCTCTTCTAATACATATGAGAGCTTCAAAGTTAAGGTCGAGAAACAAACGGAGATACACGTATCTTCAATTATCTAGAAACTGCACGTTCACGAATACTTTTTGTGTACAAATATTTTGTGATATAATAGAAAACAATATCGGAATAATATTTTTTTATTCTCACATTTGCGCGCAAAAGTTGCAGTTTCATCTCTTTTATTTTTCAACGTTTATTAGTTTCGATGTTTTTTGCGATTTTCGATATTTCGAGTATTCGCAATTTTTCCATAAATTTACACTTTTTTTTTTTCATTTCTGCTGTAATCCGAATTCTACCAATTTTCAAAATGAGAAATACGCCCCGATTAATGCAATTTAACTGCTCGAAATTGCATTCTCTCTCTGTAGCGTCATTCGCATCGTTCAAAATTATCAGTTGCACGAATGTTTAACGAAACGTAAAATCGCGTGCATAAAACAGATGCAATTTCGATGTATATATGTATATATACATCGAACGTTATACTGCGCGCACGGTGTATCCGGTTCTGTCGATGCGATCTATAGGGAATCATCGTCACACACAACAATCGACAATTTCGATTCAGAAAGACAGATCATCATCGCGCGGCGAACTTTTAACCACAGTCACAAACAGGGCGTGAGAAACATGTGCTTTTGAAGCGGGAAATCGGCACGGACGCACCGAGACAACGCGAAGCGAGAGAAACAAATGCGAGCTGCTTATGTAATGCGTAAAGAAAAATTAAAGAAAAAAATCGACTCCAAATTGGACGAGGAATCCAATCTGAGATACGATCTGTCATATTGTGCGTGTGCTCTTGAATCGATTTATGTGCGACTATTTTAAATAGATTATCCTGCGAAAACGAGAATGCGGGACTATTTCGGAGTGATATGTATAACAAGCGCGGAAAAATCGGCGAAAGATAGAGGCGCGATAACGAGGGTAAAGGAGAGATAGAAAAAGAGAGAAAGAGAGAGAGCGACTACGGGATAAAACGACGAGAGACTGTATTACGTTTTTAACGTAACAATGTATATGTACTATAATTGCGTAATAAGCGATTTGTATGATAGTTAAGTCTTTTCGTAAAAAATTAATCGTTACGGAGAGACGCGCGTTTAGCATAGATCGTGTACATGTATTGTGCGTAAAGTGGTGCGGAACAGGTGCCTCGGAGTTCGTTGAGCGCGACCCTCTCGCTTCGTTTCACCTTCACATGTCATATTCCCTCGAGCTTCCCCGGGCCCTCCTCGATCACATCATCGCACCTCGTCAAGTGTTGCACTTTCAGCCCCGAAGAAGCGAGAGGGCCTCCCGATTGCGTGCGGCGTCGCGTGAAAATCTCCGGCGACTTCTTCACCCCCTTGGGTCTCGTGTTTCCGAAGTTTTTCGTCTCGTGTTTCACAAAACTTTTCTGTTTTGCAACGCGAAACCACGCAAAGATGCGCATCGTAAAGAACGACGTAAAGAACGATGGAAGAATTACACCGTCGTGTATACGACAACGCGCGGAATTGTATTATATTCGCATCCTTCAGATAAAAAAAGATGATCTTCGTTTCTTGCGCGACTAAAAGGATTGTATTTATTAACGTTGCTGTTTGTGGAATTTTATCTACTTTTATATTGCAAATGATTAGTCCCATGATGTTTTTACGTGTTTTAACTTGCATACAGATCTCACCTCGATTCGCTTCTTTTGTAAACATCAAAGATGAATTTCGCGTGGAATAACGAACGGCGAGTTTGTGTGTGTGTGTGTACGCGTACAGTGCGAGTTTTAATGTACGCATAATTTATATTCACTTACGCGAAATTGCCGAGTTTAGTGTTGCAAACGTTCAGAGTGTGTGTCTCGCCTAATAAACTCTTGCTTATACTCGCGCGGAGTCACCTTACATCCAAGAAACGCCATATTATTCAGTAATGCGCGACCGGTAATTCTCTAATAACCAGTAACGATCCGATGGATACCATCTCTGCAGGCTGGGTCGTACCGGGGAAATTGCGTGGAAAATTGCCGCCGCGAAACGGACGGTTGCGCGCGCGAGCGTGTCGTCTGATCGGTCGGTGATTAGTCGACGATCGCGAGTCGTTAACCGATCCTGCGAGTTCGGTGAAATTTTCAGACCGGAGATTTTCACGCGTGCGTCACGCTCAAACAAACTTTTGGGATCGACGAGCGTATTTCTCACGCGCGAGCCGATCGCCGTACGTGACTAGTCGTAAAAAAAAAAAAAACAAATACAATTGAACAAACGAACATTTGTCAAAGTTCGAACGAGAATGTCTGCGATTGTACAACAATCACGCAACAACCGCGACACGTGTGTGGCGTGCAACGAACGATGACGCAGATCGGAGGCACTCGTTAAGCGAATCAGGCCACCGCATTAAGTCGTATAGATAAGCGAGAATTTAGGGATCGGTTTCTCGCGTAAACAACTCCAGCCTCGATTCGGTCGATTTTCCGCGTCCCATCTGAATTTTTTTCAATCTCCTGTTCCATAACTCGAAAAAATTCTCAAAACCATGCGCATATTACACACAAGAGAGAATCGAACGAATCGCGGCTGGTGTTGCCCGACGAGACCGACTCTTAGACAACGTAATAATTAATATAGTCGATAAGAAGAAAATTAAAACAAACGGAGAACGAAAGTCGGTTAGTTAGTAGATTAATAACTGCTGGTTTTTAGCGACCAGGACAACGTGTTTCTCTCGTTGCACGCCGAAGGGAACGACCAATCAATCGCAGGACCTTCGTTTGTGCGATCGATTTGCGCCTATCGCAATACGATAAATGTCCACATAAACTAACACATCTAACTTAAAAATACAATTTTTTAACTTGTGGTCGAGTCATAATCAAATACACAGACGTGTTTCACTTTATAAATTATTTACTTATTTGTTTTTTTTTTTTTTTTTCTGTTTTTATACGAATTTATCGTATTGCAACGACAGACGGCAAAAATCGCGCGCATAAAAGAGATCTACAAGACCCGGTTGCACCGACAGATTGTTCGATCGAGACTTTTTTAACCG
>QVNV01017299.1:0-14731 GCA_014825455.1 Pseudomyrmex pallidus | reverse complement strand
GATGTAATTTTCATATATTACTTATAAATCATCGTGAGACGGATAATAAGTCAGTCAAACTTCAAGTTCACGGTAGTAAAAATGATATAGCACGCACAAATTGACGACCATTCTAGAAACTTTCTTTAGAGGAAGGCAAACATATATTAATTATCGCTTGGACCCTTTATTTGCGCTACTGTTCATTAGCGCTACCGATCCGTGGCTTCTGGGAACGCGCGATAAAATACCGTAGAAATATATCCTCAAGTTTATTACTTTTCAAGTTTGTTTCTCCCTTTCTTTGTCTTAGCAATTTTTAGATACTTTTCCGAATCATACATTTTGTTTAATTCAACGAGATTCTCCGAAGACGAGATTGTCTAATCAACAAAATACGAATGTGAACTTTAACGAGTACAGAGCAATCTTCGCTTTCGACCGGTCGATACGTCCCTGGACCAACGAACAGCGGGAAAGAGACGAAGAAGAGGGAAGAAGAGAGGAAGAAAAAAGGCAGAACTAGCAAAAGAGGCAAAACCGCGCACGCTGTGTTATTCTCTTCTTCTCGCTCCCATCTTATCCTCCTCTGTCCTGCTCTCCTCGTCGTATACGCCGTGCTCGGCGTCGACTTCTACCGTACGGTGCAGTAATGTACAGTACGGTAAGATACTACGATAGCGTGCACGACCACTTTTCTTGTGTGCCAATGTGTGAGCGCAGTCACAGCAATGTGAAACGAAGCTCTTCTCGTGCAGCGCATCTTCTTTCCGGAACTCACTTAGATCCTTAACAAAAATCCACGCGCAGTAATTTTCTCGAATATATTTTCTCACTTATAAAATAATCCCTAACACAAAACGCGTTGCATTTTTTTTTTTTTAATCGGAGAAATTTCTGCTACTTCAAATCTAGCAGCGTTCATACGAGCGTTCTGGAGAGACTATCGAAACGACGAGAGTCAAAATCATCGCCGCTTTGTCAGCGATTCGCGCACATTTACTAATCTATGCCAATCTATGCGGCCTGTCACCTGCAGACAAGAGGCCAATTCTCAATTTGCTAGAACGTTCGCGTTAATCAAAGTCCCATTACGAACATCGCGAGCAGAGTCGAGCAATTTTTTACTTAGCCGTCTCGCTAAGGACTTATTTATCGAGCACGTCATGATGCCATTTGCGTTTACGACTTCAAGCAGAGTCGTAAGAAAACAAGCACAGAGCTTTATGAGTATAGAACAAACGATTGAAATTGCAATGTACGCGAAGAGAGAATATTTTTGTGTAAAAATAAATTAAGCCGCGTGTGTGTTTGAGAGAGATAATATTTTTTTTCCAGAAAAAAAAACAATTCTTCGACTTTAACTGTAAGTAAAAAAAACTTACAGATATAAATCCTTCGTTCATGATATCTGATATCATCGCTTCGTGGTAATTGTCCATAAACCAGATAATAACAACGGCAAATTTATTTTCCGCAACAGAAGATATTTTTGTCTCGTGCGCGCACCGGGGGCGAAGATTTATTTCATAATCCAGAAGCGTAGCGTGGCCGTGTATAGGTCCCTCCCTCTCGGTCCTTTATTCCTTCGTCCGTGAGTAATATGAAATATGGTAATTGGCGTCACCACCGTAGGGATCGAAACGGTTGATTTAAATTGCCTAATTGTAAGTTCCTCCCGTTCCACGTCTTCTGGGCAGAGCTGATCGGTAGTTGCGCTCTCCGCGGTAGCAACCGCACGTAATAGCATTCGGAAGACATGGGCAAAAAAAAAACAGGGAGAGAAGAGGAGAGAAAGAGAGGGGAGAAAGTAAAAAAGAGGGAGAGAGAAGGATCAAAAAGAAGAAAACAGCGGGAGGGCGCAGAGAAAAAGAAGACCGGGGGGGAAAAAAAGTCGAAGTGGAAGCGGGAGAGAGGCTTACGACTTAAAATGAGAAGGAGAGAGAGAAAAAGGAGCGAAGCAGGACATCAACAGAGATTAAAATCATCGAATCTTCCTCCTGCCGTAGCCCCTTGTCCAACGAGATGGTACCCTCGTCCCCGTGACTGATTCGCGAACTATTCATAGCACCTCTTTTGTATTAAAATATACAAAGTGTGTTTTGAAGAAAATAATCTGCATTTCTACCGAAAAAAGAAATAGTTGTCGAGTTTCTGTGAATAATTAATTAATGAGCAATTTTTTTTCTTATTGTGAAATGCGCAACATATAAAAGTATTTCGCCAATTATTGTATTTTTTTTTTTTTTTTTTTACAACAGACTACTCTAGCGCATCTCGAGTGATTATAAACTTAAATGTTAAACCGCTTACAGGAGTCATAAAATCCGTAACTCAACCTTTCTGTCTGCGAAACGAAATCTCCCTGAAGTTTATCTGCAACTTTATAGCGCAGTAGCGAATGAAAAATGTTTTTAAGCGCTGTCGAGATATTACTTAATTCGCTTCACATTTTTAGACGTTCGCAGCAGATATGCCACTTTTAAAATAATGTACGGGTCGTAAAAAGGAGCTTTATGGGGCCGACTGTTTCCTTTCAAGGATTAGCTTTAGGCCTCCTGAGAGAAGAGAACTTGGCGCAGCCGAGAAGTCTACGACAAATTTTTCGGACGCACATTTTGGTGACCGTCGTAGACGAATCGGCGACAATCGCTATAGGTGCGCGCCGGTATCGTTGCGCGGGTTGATTTGACGTAATCGCCTTTCGCAGCGAAAGGATTTGAGGCTACCGCAGCACGCTCGTATCCTGCCACCGTTTCCCTCTCTGTCTCTCTCTCTCTCTCTTTCTTTCTTTCTCTCGAATGTATTCTTTTACTTTTATTACCTCCGTTGCTTTCTCTCCCGAGCCTGTCCTCCTGTCCATCCTGGTGTTCGCCCCTCGAGACCGCTCGCGTTGCTCGCTTTTTCTCAAGCCGTTCGCGCCTTCGTCTATAAAAATATGTTTTGCCGGACGAAAGTATTTCGTGCTTCGGAATATTTTAGTCAGGATCACCGTCAGACGTCCGAGCGGACAATTATTTTCTACACAAAAGCTTGAGGTCTAAAAAAAAACTGGTTGTGTTACAATATATACTGAATCATCTTAGGCCCAAAGAACTTTTAAGTTCGACATTGATGACATTGAAGTTCGACACAAAAACTTTTCATTTATTCGATATACTAATAATTTATACACGTATAATTCACGTATTACGACATATAGCATCTATAAAATTTAAAGTTAACCTGTAGTGCTCCACAAAGAGAGGGAAAATAGTTTGTTTGTGACGATTTCGTAAGAATGTGACGTGGCAATCTCTTATCGATTCGACCGTGGCGCATCTTTACGATCGATTCTCCCGCTATCGCTAGTTACATCTCGTGCGTGTATTCGCACCCTCTAAATAAAACTGCGCGTTTCGTAGCGCTTATATTCCCGGAGCAACTTCCAAAGTTAAAGAACCACGCTCGTTTCGATTCAATTCACCGTATCTCGGAGAGAGAGACCCCGCTTTGATCGTAAAACCTTCGGGGACATTTTAACAGCGCAGTCGTATACGAGACGAGGGATCTTTGGTGTCTCGGATTCGTGATTTACACGTCGTAAAGGCCACGAGCAAGACCGAGTAGCAAACACACAACTTTTCTCCTTCTCTCTCTTACCTTCTCGGTTTATATTCTCTTCTTCTATCTCTCTTCTTCTTATTTTGCTAGAAAATATCTGTTTGTATGCGTATCGAGAAACGCGTAGGCTTGATAGCAATCCTATGCACGAGAGAGAGTCAATCGTAGGCGATCAGTATGCCAAGAACGATGACGTCACTCATACATGCTCTTGCAGAAAGGTCACGAGTTTGCATCGGTAAGCATGCATGCAATTTACTGAAACGGGCAGCCTTTATACTTCTTTAGAGAGACGGCTGGCCGATCCGTGGCCTGACTCGCAAAAAAAAAATTACAGAGTCGATTATATACCTTCCGCTGCCAATCAAAACGACCCGTTAAATCGATTATGTCGCTTGACAACGCTTGACGTAGAAAATAGGAACGTTTCTGGACGAAAAAACTTTGACAAATAATATAAAACTTAAAGGAACATAAAAGGAAAGAGAAAGAGAGAAGAGAAAAAGAGAAAATTTTTCCGCCTCTTTTATTTCTCTCTTCTCCTTTACCGCTTTCGTTCAAATCGTTGTGTATTAAAGATTTATTCGTGG
This sequence comes from Pseudomyrmex pallidus, assembly GCA_014825455.1. NCBI lineage: Eukaryota > Metazoa > Arthropoda > Insecta > Hymenoptera > Formicidae > Pseudomyrmex > Pseudomyrmex pallidus. The sequence continues at coordinate 10,559 of QVNV01017299.1, read as the reverse complement.
ACGGATTTGCATTTTAAATACGCGAAGTAAGCACGAGGGGATATTCTGAAGCTGAAGTCTGAAAAAGAATATTTCTCCGCCCTTATCATCGCCGCTATTATCTCTCTCTCCTGAATACTTTTTTATATTTCATATGGATATAACAGTCGCCCCGTACACGCAGTTAAAAAGGTTTTTTTTTTCGACGGTGATAATTTGCCGTTTTATTTTTTGAAATAAATATTTCAGCCTCTTCTTAACTTAATCTCCCATTAACGATATTTTTTTGTCTTTTCAATATACTCGGGTGCTGCACTTAAACACGCACAAACTATTTTCAGAATGACTCTCGCGGACCGTTTTAGCGACATCGATAATCTCGCTGACAGTTCACTAATGCGAACCATCAATACTGTTGGCACCAAAGAAAAAAAAATAGAAAACTAAAAGAAAGACGATAATCTTTCCGTAATCTGGGCGCGATGAATGAGGTACATATGTTATGATCAAGACAGATGTCTCTGAGTTGAAACAAAACGTGATTATCTGAAATAACCGAGATTTTTCGAATTGATTACTTTTGAATAATTTGTAATGGTTCAAATATGTTTAGAGACGATACCAAAAAGAAAGTATCAAAGTCCATGACATTCCTACGACGTAAATCATATATTTTCTTGTTGTTTTCTCTTTGTTTTTTCTCGCCGTCGTTCGCGGTCGAATTTTGTGCCTCTTTTTCCACGTCCTCTTTCTTTCGTTCTAGTCCCGCTAACAATCTACGCAAGAAAAGAAAAAAAAACGAACAAAGCTGACAAGGAACGTGTCTTCGATATGAAGGAGAAAATCATTTCGCTCCGCACGCGATTAATGCCGATCGATTTCATCGCGCATTGAACCTGATCGTCACGGGCGAGATGATAGAAAACTATATCAAAGAGGTGGAATTAATCCGATGTCACAAGTACATCTGTGTAAGTAACTGTTTTCTGTTACGAAGAAATCCATCCCAAATCGACCGACGAATTGGCCAATGAAAACTAGCACGGTAGATGTTCTCCGATGCATTTTGTCAAAGCGCGACTTTTTCCTAACGACGCATAAAGAACGTAATAATTATATTCTACGGTGGTTAATACGTCAAAGATGTAGTCACGTTAGTAGTGAAATTTTGATTAAGAGTGATGTAATGCGATCCCTTGGCAACAAAGTTTGTCGCCAGAGTAATCCTAGAAGTATACCTCCGTACACTTGCAGTGTCGAATAACAAGACACAGTATACGGTGACTAAGATCTTCCAACAGATGATCCACGATTACAACAAGGAATTTTCAAAGATTTTTTTTAAGAGGGAAACACACATGCGCTTCATGGTGAGACACATTTTCTTAAATATCGAGGAATTTAATTAATAATAGGAATAACAATAAAATTGAGTTTTGTTACACGATGTTTTATCATATGCACCGATCGGCACCGAATCGTTCGGTGAGAGAGGAAGAAAAATTCCTCTTTTATGCGTAGTTTTACTCCAGCCGTCAACAGTTGATCAACAGAGCGATAACAGAGGTTGAAGGAACAGCGCAGAAAAACAAAAGAACGTTTTCTCCCTCTCACGAGCGAAACTGTTTACTCCCAGTCAAACGCTCAATTTCGGATTCATATTATTATTCTTTAGATGCTGTACATGTATATTTTACATCAATATTTGTCAGCAGTGTCGAATATTCGAGAATTCTCGGGCAATTCGATCTTTGGCTATAATTAAATTATTTCGATAACGTTAATGGTTTGATTAATATTTGAATAGAAAGATATCGAAGTCGTGTGCGAGAAATCGACGAGACACTTTGACCGAATTTCGAAACGCCGTTGGCTCAGTTCGCATCGCAGGTCGCTAGTGCGTAGTTGAGTCGCGACTACTTGCGGTGTACCTTGCGTGTTTTTGTTTTCGTCTCGAATGGCCCCAAGTCGAATACAAACAAAAGCGTTCGGAGCACCGGCATTTAACGAGAAAGGGTCGTCTTTAGTTCGTGTGTGTGTGTGTCAACAGGTTTACAGTGTGTTGTAATACGCGCCCACATTTCTTTTCGATATATTCGTCGTAAAGATATTGCGCAGATGAGAAATTGCAAAGTTGAGCGCGCGTCACGCGGCCTAATTTTGAAATCACACCGATCAAAATTTATATCGCAGTTGTGTGTGCGAACAAAGTGAAAACGCATTTTCCGCGAGACTGTTGTCGTCCGTTTCGCGCACGAATTATCGGGAGTGTCGAATCTCTCCCGAAACGACGAAACGGTCGATTATCTTTCAGCCAGCCGAGCTTCGATCAATTCATGTCCGTTCATCGTATTTTGACAAGACGCGTTTCGCATCGTTGACCAGTGCACTATCGCTGCACAGCGCGACGCGCGAAGTTGACCGCGAATTGGTCACGTGATCAATTTCGAAACCGCAGTTAACTCTAGATCGCAACGTCGCTAGTCGCTAGTGTACACAACCGAATTGTGCGAACGCGTCGCATTCCTCGCGTCTTTTTTCACCTCTTCCGAGAGCGAATGCATCAACCGGGACCAGTGTCGGGAGTGTCGAATCCTAACAACAGACGATCATTACGGTGTTAATTGTTCCACGGGACGTGATTAATCGGCCGCGATCGCGATCCGTCGGATGAGATTGCGAACGTTCTCGTTTCGTACAACGAGCGACATCGCGAGTGACATTCAGGATGGTTTGGTGCGAAAGTAACTTAGCGGATCGTTTCAGGTTGGTCCATACACTATTCTAAGGGAAAAAGTGATATCCGGGATTGTGTGGAGCGTCAAGGAGTATCGCGAAGGAACGTAAGGAAAGCGGAACTGTACTTGTTAGCGGACCACGGAACGTGATTAATCAACCGCGATCGCGGTTCGTCGGGTGAGATTCGCGAACACGCTCGTTTCGCATCATACAACGAGCGATATCGCGAGCGATATTTAGGATTGTGGAACGTCGAGAAGTATCGCGAAGGAACGTCAGGAAAGCAAAATTGTTTACTTATTAGCGGACCACGGAACGTGATTAATCAGCCGCGATCGCGGTCCGTCGGGTGAGATTTGCGAACGTGTGCTCGTTTCGCATCGTACAACGAGCGACATCGCGAGTGACATTCAGGATTATGTAGCGTCAAGCAGTATCGCGAAGAAACGTCAGGAAAGCGCGGAACTGTTTACTTATTAGTGAAAGACAAGTACAATAATGCTCCTTGTTTACGATGTTTACGTAACGGTCCGCGGCCGCCACTATGGCGGTTTACTTTTCGAATCTCCGTTCCGATCTTTGGGAGCGATCGCGCTTCATCGGATTCGTGTGTTTGTGACTTTCACATATTATTCGAGTGTGCGTCGGAATTGTCGGCAAAACGACGGATGTTTTAAGAGAGTGCCGAATACATAAATTTGTAAACGTCGGAAGTGTCGGATAATTTTACGGTCGACGATTTTAAGTGATGATGATAGTAACAGTGAATAAAAGTGAAGTGATAATGTGACGCTCTTTTTTTTTACGGTTGAGTGTAAATAGTATCTTTGTGTTGTGTATCGCGTGTTTCGTAATCGTGCACATCTGTATCAAAGTGTGTGTGAGCGTAAGAACGCGCAGTGCAAGTATTTTATGTGTATATAAGATGTGTATGAGAACATATACAAGTGTATCATAGTGTATTATAAGAAATCCACCCAAAATTAAGGAGGAAAAACTACATGCATGGATTAAGGCAAAGTGATTGCTGCACGGCCGACGACATTCAGCTTGTAATGGTAAGTGACTGTTTCTTAATCATTTCTTAATTTTTCTGTCATCGTGTTAAATTTTCTTAAATGCAGGAAAAATTGATTTTTCATTGCTTTTGAAAATTTTCAACAATTGATATAAAATTCTTTAATTTAATTAAAACTGACGACGAAAAACGAGATGCAAAAATGCGCCGCACAAGAGGCGGATTCAAGGCAATCGCGACAAGTTCGATAAACTCAGCAAATCAGGTCGTTACACACATGCGCTTACGAAATTTCTTGAAGCTTGAAAGATTACTTCCTCGAATCGGCGTTCTTGGTATATCGTGTGTAGTACACGATGCTGAGCGCTTCCTTTCTGTATCTCATCACTTGAAAAGTTCGGTGGAAAGTTGATGGTAAAATTATCGGGTAATTTCATAAAAACTGTACGATAGAGAGAAAGAAAGAGTCAAGTAGCTTGAATTAAAATATAAATTAGTAACAATAACGTATTCTTTTCTCAAAAAATATGTGCGAAGATTTTTTACCGTTGTCTTTTTCGCGATGCTGATTAGTTTATCGAACTGTCTAACGAGTGCGCGCTAATGCTTATCGTAAAAGAAACAATAATATTTTCTTATCTATATTTTTACATTAAAAAAACCAATATATAAATAGAATTTAAAAAATCGGATATCTCTGCAATTTTTGAATAAATTTCAAAGAGCCAGCAAGCTGTAATGTGTAATCACGACATTATAATTGGACGGTATTGCACGGAGATAATATTGTTCCTGCCGAGGAACATCTGCGCTTTAGTAATGATAAATGTGCTCGCTATGAAAATAACCTTAGCCAAAGGAGAGAGACGCTCATGCATCGCCAGGATCTCCGGATCGTGACTAAAAATGGCGATGCGGGTCGAGAGCTTCTCTCTCGCCGGGGGCGGATCGGGATCGAAGCCCCCGGGATGATCGGCTGCGCACTCGTTTTCACGGTCATCCAGATGTATCCACCGCACAAGAGCGTATATATACCGCGCACTTAGATTAGGGCCTTCTGTGATTTATGCACACAAACGCCAGTACTGTACATTACCGGCAAAATATTAGCTTCTTGCTTTCCTGCCCATTAGACTCTGACAGTGATAGTAATGACTACAATTTTCTTGTCTCTTGTTCTTCGAAACTTCGCAGAAAGTCTTTTACATTGCTGCCTCGACAACGTCCGAATTGCAACAATGAAATTCGACTTTGCATTCGCCAAACATGAAATACAACAAATCCCTTCGATAATTTATATCGCGTAAAATGGCCGCGCGCGCAAAACTCAAAATATTTTTTGTTTTTTAATTTTTAAAAGTACTGCTTGTTACTCATGGACGTGTCTTTTTTTTTCGATGTTACTGATAGTATCACGAGTGCGCTTTAATAACTATACGCGGGAAACGTTGAACGCACGATCGCATTTCGAGACGCGACGAATCTCGACTTGTGCCGAAGGCGCAAGAGAAGAGAGATCGAATTCCGCGGAATTATCGCCGCGCATCCATTTCAACGATCGCATACACGTACGCGTCCGCGTCTGTGTGCGTGATTAAAATACGTTACGGATATCGCGGCGCATCGTGCTACTTACTCCGATCGTTACAGCAAGTCTAAAAAGAAATATCGATGTAATTTACCTCCATGTGCATCGCATCATCATACTGTAACCGCAAACCAGTTACGAATTATCGTCGCGATACCGCGGATAATCTGGTCACTGGCGCAGCGAGTGTATTTTGATGCACCACTGCCGCAGGTATATGTTATCCGACGTAGCAACACAAAGTTGATTTTAATCGACATTTTTACACTGCATAATATGTCGTTAAAAAACTGGCAGTCGGTTATTATTCTGTTTTTCTTGAACAAAATTTAAAACAACGCGATCGTGGACGTAATCTCTAACGTAATTATAATATAATTAAGACGAAATCACCATAATGATACTGAAAATTAATGTAGCGTACGCGTACGAAAATTATTGTGGAATATTCATGAACTTTGAAGGACAAGGGGGGACTTCGGACTTTTTGGGAAAATGTGATCTTTTGGAGGGGGCGCAATAATCAACAAAGATACACGGCGCTTTATGCAAATTCCGATATCTAACGATCGTATCGCGCATTTTCGGAAAACACAATGGTCCCGATCACGCGATCGCCGTGGCGTTCTTTAACGCGACTGCTCGTTAATCAGGAAGGGCTCCCCGATAAACTTCGCGATTATCGTGATTGCCGGTATGAGCGGACAGGCCGAAGAAGCAGACCGCCCCAAGGCTGATGTACGCGCGTTTAATGCGCGCCGTAGCCGATGCACGTATCACAGGTGCAATGTGTCACGATGAATTACTCGATTCGTGATACTATCGAGGAAAAAAGCAGCGCGTCCCTTTTGCGCTAGTAATCGCATAATCGACTGCGAAGTGGTTGAGAAACAATTTTGTGCTCTCTCTCATATACTTTTGCAACTTTTACGAGTGCGTAAAAGTCGAAAGTAATATATATCTAACAATGACAAAACTTAAAATTATCGTAGCGACTACGATTCACTGTTCGAATAGTGTTTTTATTACTCGAAATAAATATTATTCTGACCACAGCAGTAAATTTCTCTAAGAGACGTAATTGTCGTGCGTGAAACATTTACGAAGCCATGTGCTGAAGTTTATTCGATTTTATTAAAGCGTGAACGTGTTGGGCGCGCAAAACGACTGTTCCGAACATCGCCTGATAAATTGCATCAAACAATAAATACGCCATTTGTTACGTGGGATATTCCGGGTATCTCAGCGGCTACATATATATACACAGCCGGTTAATGAATTTACTATAGTTTCGGTGCGGTTAAGCCTTGATTACACACGTAGGCGCGCGTTTGCTCCAATCCGAAGCTCGTAATTTGCAATCACACAACCGCAACTTTCGGAAGCGAAGAAATTATAATTGCTTTAATAAACCAGGAAATACAGATGGATCGAGTTCTTTATTACGGCGTGTCAGTTTTTTGTTGCTTTTTATAGTTTTTTTTTTCTTTTCCGTATTATGCCGATTTTTATTTCCATCAAAAAGACGAGCAAGAAATTTCAGTGAGCGCATCTTTTTTCCACGATGTACATAGTTATTTTTAAAGTTCATTCCGCGGTTTCTTGCCCGAGTTCTGACGTCCTGTCTGTGTTCGTTCTTCTCGATCAAATTACAGCCGCGTTTCCACATCTCGCCGGCAGTAATTTCTACAGTAACGTTGCTTGCCCGCTTATTACAAGTTCTTACCCGAGGTGTTTTGATTCTGCTGTGGTTATTTTTCTTTTTCTTTCTTTCGGATTTATCACCATGTACGAACAAGAGAGAAAGAAAGAGAAAGAGAGAGAGAGAAAACAGTCTTTGTGAAAATAGACATAAAATATTTATAAAATTTAATAAGTAAATTAATTGCTGTGTTTCAAAAATTAGTTCAATGCTTTCTTAAAAAACGATTTATGACGATTTAAACTTATTAAAAAATCTAGTTTAAAAATATAAAATTATAAATTGATAAATTTTCGATAAGACAACAAATTAACAAAGCGGAAAAATGCAACATTGCAAATATTTTTGTGCGAGCGTCGAAATTAAAATTTCGTTAAAAACCGTAAGTTTGCGTAAAACTATTGTTTTTCAGACCGAGTCTTCCTTTGTTTCACGTCTTTTAACTGGCTCAAATTTCCGCGCGTTACTTGAGCGAGTATCTCTAGCAACATTGTTGTAACTCTAGCAACACGAACAGGTACTGGCGAACCATAAGATGATGCAGGTCATTTCCCGGTCAACGACCTGTTGTGTCGAAGGGTTGCACCGAACAAAAACCTTTCCCTTCGTGAGACACGACTGTACCACAAAGTGGCTATATCTACCAGACAGACACAGAAAGTTTTGTCCGTGCGCACTGCTTCCCACAGTGAAGATAATCGCTGTGAGAGAGAAAAGGAGAGAGAGAGAGAGAGTTATTTTTACTGATTTAAAATCTCTTATTTTCTCTCGTTAAAAGAGACCGTACTTTACAATTATCTTTCCTTTGAATGGCTATGTGTTGTACATCATCGCAAACAATACATATTCAAGCACACATAAAAACGTAGAAGTACATTGTATTTGTAAAGTAACAAATAGAAAAATATTATTGTATCATTAAAGGTTTTTAATCGGTATGTAAACATATAAGCTCATATACTATGTTTTTTTTAAGTTATTCGAGTAAGATGACAATTTTAAAATAAAATGTATGCTAGATATTTTAGACGCAACATTATCATATATACTTCGGTCGGTCAACATTTTTTCGGCGCTATTTATTTCGATTTATAGTTCCTATGTGGGACAATCTTCAGTTTATCACGGAGGAAAGTTTATAGTCAGGAAATCCTCTGTCGCCCTTCAAGAGCTCTCGGCCAAACCTGTTTATTTTTTATTTATTTTTTTTTTTTTTTTTTTTTAATTTAACGTCCACTCCTATGACAAGAAAATTGTTCTTTCGTGGTAGAAAACCGAAAAAAACCGAAGTGGTTTCCAACGGACTGCTCCGTCACGTGTAAACCTTTCGAGAGCAGAAGATCCCCTGTAATTACGCAATTAAAGATGTTTCGATCCTTCGATGGTATTTCGTTCACATTGTTGCGCGGCGACAGAGCAGAAGTAAATCTCTCGCATCAAAATTATAATCGTCTTATATTTTATTTTTTTATATTTTTTTTTTATTAGTCGCAAGAGAATTTCAAGTGAGATCAGCAAAATGATACCGATCGCTCATCACGCGGCGTTTAAAAAATCGCGCTTGTGTCGTTTTGCAATTCATGGCTTCAATTTCATACCGAAATAAGAGAGAGGCAATCGCGGATACGATACCCAGCGACTAGCGAAGCGAATCGAGAGAGGAGGAAACCTTAGTAGGGCCTTGGACCGAAATTACTTCGAGGAATGCAATCTCCTAACCTCGCGCAACTCTCGGAAGAAACTACAATTGAGCGTGCGCTGCAAGAAGAGCTCTTGCGTTAATAAAATCGACCGTGAAGAAGAAGGCGGTGAAGAGAGAGACGTACGAAAGAAATCGAATATTCCGTATTTTTTCTCGCGGTTTCGCTTCTTTCTCACACGCGTTATTCGCAATGGTAGATAATAATACGTTCTGTCAATTTTATTCAAATCGCCACGGCAGAAGTGACGAGAATTTAGTGAAAAATTTCGACACCGTTCGCTGAATATTCGAATTTCTTTTTTTTTTTTTTCTGCATCACGGTAAATGTCCGAGCAAAACGGCCTCTGAAACTGCCTCGTGTTAAGTCGATAAGAAGAAGGGTGATAAAACGAGTCGGTATGTATATACATGGCAGATTAGGTCTTATCGCGATGCCTATTTGAACACAATGAAGACCAGTAACCGTCGTCTAATCTTTTGAAACAATAAATAAACACACGTGCTACTCTCACGCGTTGTTCTGTTCTCGGTTATATCTTAATTCATTAAGATACGGGGAGGGAATTTCATAGTCAATAAAACGCGCGAATTATTTGTGTTTACGAGGAACTCCCTAGTCTGGTCTTAAATTACTTTTTATGCGAAATTAGGAAAAGAGAGAGGAGAAAAATACAATAATCATATTCGCGAGCCGCTTCGAGGGAAGACGTTCTATCGTAAACGTCGTAAGTTCCGTAATGACGAGAATCATCAAACATTGCGCGGACGGAGAGGATCTCTGCGAACAACGGCTGTAAAGCTCTCTCTCCTCCCTTTCGACAAACGCCATTACCGGCAAGAAACACCATAGAAGGGTCAATGTCCCTTTCGTAAACAGATCTCTTACGCTCAAGGCCGCCAGCATAGTACGCGATGCCACACACTTAAAAGATTTTCGCATACGCGTTTTTGCGCGTGTATGCAGAAACTCGCCCGCAATACGGTTCCCCTGGTCAGACTATATAATTTTTCTTTCCATCGGAAAACCAGAAAAGTCACATTTAGTTAGCATATTTCGGTTAATTAAATGCAGGCGTAAAACGCGGACAACGGCGTTGATGCGTTGCATAAAAGTTTTATTTTTTTTACTTATATGTCACATAATTAATTTTTCAAAAAGTAACTTATCTGGTCTGCGACTAGAATCTTTGAACCTTATCAATTTTTACTCGCCCAGTAAAGGGATAAACGCTTGGGTCATAATGGCTTGTTGACATTGTGATTTTACACCTGCTTTACGCGGCGAACATCATTCTGATTGCGCGGCAAATGATCCTGTAATGATAACAAGAGAATTAATATCGGAACGTGTGGTTAATTAACAGCGCATGACCGATTCTGAAAGGCCGTATTCGCGCTCATCTCCCTGAGCTTGGTCACAGAGCCAGTACGCTTCGTGACTCAAACGCAACTTTTTGCAGAGATGCCGCATCAGCGGCTTAACATCGCGAGCAATGGTGCATGCGGCGGCAGATGTATAAACGTTGCGCTTTTATATGCGCGTCGTATATGCCACATACAGGAGAAAGAGAGAGAGAGAGTTCCGTAATAAACACGCCACATAAAACGCAAGTCGCTAATGATAACCATTACTCGATTACTCCCCCGGTTGTCCAGGAAGAAGAATCAACCGGACTTAAGTCCTGAAAATGCGATTCTGTACGAGTGCTGTGAGTGTGACTTTTATCGCTGTTCTCCAATTGCAGAAAGAAGCAGTTAAACGTGAACGAATAAATTATTCATACGCAGCGCAATTTAATTCTTAACTTAATTCTACGTAATACTACTTCTG
>QVNV01017298.1:0-21808 GCA_014825455.1 Pseudomyrmex pallidus | reverse complement strand
ACTTTTTTTGCATCACTTGTATTCTCAGACAAATATGCGACAAGTGTGCAGCAACGCTTACCAGAAGTACATCAAATCGCGACCGGGCGCTTCGGTGGAAAGCGTCAAAAGAATCAAAGAGTTCAACATACACGACGCTGGAGTTCTTCCGGAGTATTCCGAACTTTCCGATACGGCTGAAGATATTATAGCGAAGATGAAAAATTACAGACCGCAGGGAGTGAGTATGCAGTCTTTATCGGATATTACGTAATCTCACGGATATTTGTTGTATTTTGAGTTTAACTGTTCTGTGTAACAGACAGTATTTGAGATCGGCACGAAGACACACTCAGTGGACTATCAGGTGATGAAAGAAAAACGAAAGTTTCACAGAGACATTATTCGCGACTTCCACAGAAAGGTAGAAGAACGTAAGGTCGAAAGCAATGCGTCGTCAGGTGATTGTTATTGACAAAAAAAAAATATGTCGCTTTTTATTTACGCGACAAACATTGCTGAATATTTTTTCACCTTCTTTGTACATAGAATCGTCGAAACGAAAAGTTGATCTGCCAACGAGCAACACGGAAGAGATCAACGCTGCATTCAGCACAGTAGTGCTCCCAAAAAAGAGAACAAGTGACGATTTATACAAACTTTCCAAGAAAAAACAACGTCAGACGAAGCGGGACGAGGAATATTACATACCTTATTCCGCGCCAGACAAGCACACAGAAGATGGGTAAGAATCTGATGTCACACTTTGAGATTTTAATTATTTTTTTTTTTCAATTTCTTTGGTTATGTTCTTTTTTTAGTTTGGCAGTTAACACATTCGCAACAGAGGCTGAAAAGGCACAGCTGGATTTGACGGCAGACAATGAAGAAGAGCAAAAACTTCAAATGCAAATAAAGAGATGGGATCGAAAAAAGAAGAAGATAATTACCATCAACAATGTATGTACATTTTAATTCTCTTTATCTACAACATTTAGACATTAGAGTATGGGACTTGTTTGCTACGAACTTTGTTTTGCGCAGGAGCCCAAGATGAAAAAAATACGTACCGAATCAGGCGTGTGGATACCCGCTACGTACAAAACAAATCGTTACAATACGTGGAAGGAGAAAAATAAGATCAATGAGGATAACGAGGACGATAGCGAAGAGGAGTCACCACAGATCCAAGCTTGTAAGTCCCACACCAATTGCAAACGAATATTTCTTCTGCTCTCATATCTAGTTTTTTGAAACGTTTTTTTATCTTTACATCGATTTATTTTGCAACGTTCCAGTGCGAACTACAGCGAATACACACTGGGCGCGTCACAATCAGAAGCTAAAGGAAAAACTCAGAGCGAAGAACGAGCTCAAGAGACCTGAACAAATTTTGAAGGCGCGCAAGCTGCTCGAAAAAAAACGTCAGAAACACGGTAGAAAACGCGGTCAGAAGAATCAGAAGGGCGGCAAAAGGAAACATTAGAATTCTCGGGTATATATGTTATTAATTTGTAATAATAAAAAATACTTGAAACGGTATTATCTTATGTTTGGAAAGAGAAAACACATCTATCTATTTATCTATATGTTCATACACATATAAATATATATTTATATTATTTATATTCTATTATGAATTATTATTATTTAAAGTAAACATACAGATTATCTTTATATAGAAAAATAGATAGGTGAATAAATTATACATGTACAATACATCCAACTTATCGATTTTATTTTTATGTAAGCACGTGTTGCGTACACGAATATAAACATACGCGCGCCACGAGAATCGCGCGTTCAACCGCTGCTTCTCTCTCCCGACGTCGGTATGCGCAACATTTTAACTTCGAGCGCGAGTAAACGCACACACGAGCACGCGCTCCCATTCTTTATGCGGCGTTGTTTCGAGAACGCATTCCACAATGTACGTACGTATGTACTCGCTGCGGGGTAGAAAGCGTGGGACATTCCAGGAAGTTGCTCGTATTCGGATTTCACGATATATTCAGGGCCGTATAATACTCCGAAAATAAAATGTTGTGTCACGCGTGTTGTGCAATTTTGTAAATTCACGGGGGGGTGTAAACACACCCGAGAGAAGGAGATAGGCGCCGATACACCAAATTCTCACGTGCGCGAACACATCAATACGGAGCGCGCGTTTGTGCGACAAGGTGGTGGTTGCAAAGCGCGTAATATAACTGGATAGCTAACAAGATAATTGAGAGCGGCGAATGAACGCGACGAACGGTGTGATATGAATATGAAATTAATAGCGGAGAGTTACCGGTCTTTCTCACAATATTACACAATACAATGGGATCGCGGAGCGCGGCCTCTCGTAAATCTTGTATCTCACGCGTTCGTAAATAAATCTTGCTAAAAATAAAAAAAGGAGAAATTATCTTGATACGCTTCTTCGAGGCGGCGAAATTGAGAGAGAGAGAGAGATTGCAACAAACAAAAATTAAAATAAGCGAAAGTGTGTTCGGGCGCGTGAGTACACGTGGGCGCAAAACGCATGAGTCAGCGCGAGAATCGAGTGCGCGCGAACTCTCACGGATCGGAAACATGTTAATTCTTCGTATAGTGTGTATTGCGAATAGCGTTAAATGTGCGAGATGATGTCAGGCGCGATAATATTTATTACACAGCGAACGCCGTCGGTATGCGTGACTGTTCGGATCACGGGCACGTCATAGTCCGGCGACGACGCGGCACGTCATCAGCTTGTCGCTCAATGACGTATGTGTGTATATACACACAGACCGAGTATTCCGGTCCGCGGTGTCAAATTGACAGGTGGCACAGTTTGAAAACAGGATGAAAACAGATCGACTTTAGAGCTAGCACCTGGCAGCCTCAAAACTTGTCGCGAGAGAGCGACCAAAGGCTGGTGCGGAATTAAAAGAATTAAATCTTAGATTTTGTTTTAGGTCACGACATAAAGTGATGATGTTGACTCTATTGCGGTGTGCGCACATTTTTCCATCCAACTTTGCGGTTCTGGGTTTTGCAGTACCTGGTTGAAAAATGTAGCACACACACACACACACGCGCGCATTCTAAGTTTCACAGAAGGTGGAGACCTTGCTCTCACCTGGTGACGTATGACAGTGTAAAAAAAAGAATTATATATATATATATATACACGTCTTTGCTGTCGCCGAATCACAGCGGCGACGCAAGGTCCAATCTCCTCTGCGCGTACGAACGACGCAAATCTCGGCGACGTTTTTTTTTTTTTTTTTTTTTTTTTTTTAAATGCGCATACGTTGGTCAATTTGCAAGTATAAACAATACGCGCGTTATACACGGGACTGAAGATCTTAATCGCTCGTGTCAAACGCGCGTGCATGCGTCCGCGAAGCTCGAGAGGTTCCGCGAGAAAAGCAAAGGCCCCCCCGTTCGTAAAAGAGATCAGTGCGCGGCAACCAACACACATCCGAATACCTTATATGTATACGCTTGGCGTTTTTCACCATAGCCGGGTGCAGCTGCACTCGCGGCCGTTGTACGACCTTTCTCATTCGAGCCAGCCGTCCGCTGCCAACCCCGGAGCGTGAAAAATTAACACCGACGTTCGTTCAGGCGCGGCGTCACGCGATCGCCGAGCCCCGGTTTTTCAACCTTACCCTTGAAATTGAGCGAAAATCGTCCGTCCGTAGTCCTTGAAATTGAGAAAACACGAAGAGCAAATCGCGATCGCGCTCTTTCCGAATTTTTTCAGGGTTTAAAAATCCGACGATGTAAAATCGAGAATTTATCTCGACGTTTTTATCAGATAAGGAAACTTCGACGCGATTGCGAATATCACACAGCAACACAATAGATCTTTTATCTCCTTTAATTATTAGCTTTTTTTCTTATCTAATCGTAATGCGTGTTTTATAACAAGATGACTTTTGTTGTGACATCTCTCTTGTTCTGTGAAAATAATAATAAGTACATGCACGGATTTCTCATCCGTTCGATTGTAACCGATCGTCTTCGAACAATGCCACGACGTAGTGAAACGAAATACCGTCTCAACCAATGATTAGAAGATGTTACCGCGATGATTACCGTGATGTAACAGTCGTAAAACTGCGCTTCTTGCGAGAAGATAAAGTCACTTTATTTCGCTGAACGCTGATAGTGATTTAAAACTCGTGATTTAAACAGATAAATATTGATTGTTTTCTTTCCGTTTATAAATCTGCATTTAATTTCGCGTCTTTGATAAAGTTGCTATTATCTTTCAATCAAGTATTAAAGCCGATACAAAATCATATGCTAAATGTGAACGTGTAAATATAAAGTATATTATTGTCATTGTATCAAATATGACACGTGTGACAATTAAACAATTAATATTTCTTGCAGAAGATAAGCGCCCAAACGCATTGATTGTGACGGTAGATAAAATAACTTTGAGTAAATTATTAGAGTCATTATTAAAATAGAAATGTTTTCAGAGATTTTTGTAAAATTGGGGACAAATAGCATTTGTCATATCTCTCTCTTCGTTATCTAACAATGACGCGCGTGTAAAAGTACACACACTTAAATTAAGTCAAACGTTTAGCGGTAAAAAAAAAAAGAGTGCGTTTCCTTATCTTTTCAAGACGGGAGCCCATGAGTCACTTGGAGCGATTTATGCGCGAGTTGTAAAATTTCCATTGTGCATCGTCTTCAAACTCCAACGCCAAATTTTATATTTGCACCGAGAACAATTTAGCCGAATTGTTCCTCAGATGCTCGCAAATACGGCGCCATCATCGACGAAATTCAAATCGATAAATTATTTGTCGAAGGTCGAGCCTATTGCAATTCGATACAATCGTTTTGCGATCGATTTCGAGAGAGGAGGGCGCGATCGCGAGCTGTTGTGGCTACGGTCCTGGGAATTCGCGGTTCGTCACGTTGGCAGAAACGCGCTGCCGAGTCAGTGCTCAATGCGACGTGCTGCGAGTTGAACAACAAACGTTCGAGACGACGGGATTTGGCGAGAGAGCCGTCGCTTCGGAGTAAACGATAACGTTTCTCGCGTCCTTCTTCAGCTGCGCCCGTCTCTGTGTGTCCGTCGCTAGTGCGTGCGTGCATACACGCGTGTGTGCCGCGGGTGTGCGCGTCGTCTCTCCCGTTGTTTTCGTCGTCGTCGTCGCCGCTCGCGTCACTCGTCGTTGCGATGCATCGCGCGCATCACGTCCGCAACGGAGCGGCGATCGACGCGCGTTGTTGGGCGTAGCCGGCGGGCAAAGCGGAGGAAAACGACGGGTCGTCGTCGTGACAGGTCTGGAACAGGTCGTAGTTAAATCGTTCGCTGTCGGCGTCGGGAAGCGAGCGCGTGATTTAATCCTCGTCTGCTTGGCGCGTCTGTGTTTTGTGTGCGCGCAAGAGAGAGAGACCCGCCAACTCCCTCTTCTGGGGCCGCTCTGCTTCTTTCATCGTCCGTCTCTGTCTCATCGCCCGGCCGCTTTCCCGGTGGAAGATCGCCGTGAAACTCGACACGCTTAGACGGCCAAGATCGAACGGCGGTCGCGCACTGGCATGTCATCGTAGCGTCGTCGAGAGGCCAGATTCGAGCGCGAGGTGAGTGGATTGACAATTGAGGTTTTTGTTTTTTTTTTAATTCGTCGATTGATTCTCTCTTCGAAGGCCGACACGGCGTGTGTGACCTCGCGTAAAGGGAGGGGGTGTGTGGATTCTCGATTGTGTCAACACGCACCCGGCCCCGACGGGGTAGAAAGAGCTTCCTCTCACGGCACACCCATCTCTCGTCTGAGCGAATGAATGTACAATACACAGAAGCGGAGCGAGCGGCGTGTCGACGACGCGCTGGCGGTGCCAGGAGACGCGACGCGACGCGACGAGGCGAGGCGAGGGGGCGGCGGTGGCGGCGAATGCATACATAGATCGAAATCGCGAAAGATTGCTGTCGTCGTCGTCGTCGTCGTCGTCGCCGCGGATTCTACGTAGCGAGAAAAAAATGACGCGCGATCCGTCGCTAATGCGCTCCAGCCGCAGGAATTCCTCGTGCGAAAAAAAACGATCGTTGTAGGTATTTAACTTCTAGCGAAGATTGTCGCGTCGGTTCTCTCTTTTTTTTCTTCTCGTTACAGTGTTTCGGATCTGACGAAACGAGGAGAGAGAGAAGCGTGCGGTGTCACGCGCGCTATGAATGACGCGAAGAAAGTGATAATGGACATTCTTCAGATGTCCCGACGCGGAACGCTTGGACTTTGATGTTTACCGTATCGGAAACCGGGGGGGCTCCCGGGTATCAATTGCGACGATTCACAGGAAAGGAACGCGCAGTAGAGAGAAACATAATGTTCACGGTCGTGGGAGACGTTTGCTCGCGAGGTCTCGCCTACGTCAAAAACGCGTTCAAGTTTCACGACCGTCGGAAGTGACAGAAAAAAAAAAGAAAGAAAGAAACTTCCACTCATGTTTTATCACCGCATCGAATCGCGATCACGGATTTTCGAAGGCAATAAAAGTTCTCACACGTGAGAAAGCGTTAAGTCTGTAAAAATTCTACACGAGCGCGCACACACATGTTCAAAGGTGTTAGAACTTTATAGTATTAAAAACCTTGTGTCACAGGCGGAAAAAAAATCCCATAAACTTTTGCAATTGCGGAATTTATTCGGCGCTATCTGACATCCGCGTTCGCAATCCGTTTTATGTAAATCGTCGATGCGCGCGGCGTGTTTCTTTCTTTTTTTCTCTCTCTCGCTCGCGAATGTCTCGGCAAATTCCTCGCCAATGCGCCTTCGCGCGAGTAGTTTCTTTTAATCGCGCGGAATACCCGCGAGTCATCGATGCGGAGTTTCGGGCGCGCGCTTTGTTCTTCGCGCGCGTGTTGAACTTTCTAGCGCGAGTTTCGCGCCCACGCGAGAGAGCCGTGTTCCCAGAAGCGGCCAAATTCGTTGAAACCTCTGGCGCCGATTTGTTTAGATCATCGATGGAATTCTCTTCGTCCGCATTCCGCGCGCCACGTGGAAGCGGCCGCCACGTCGAAACAAATATTGACGCTTTCCGCATAATGGCCAGACGCTCTCTCGACAAGGACTATTGTCTGATGCTGCAAAGCGATATCGAGCAATGTTGACATTTGTTGCAATCAAAGATAACAAATCGCACAATATAAACATATGATTTAATAATAAACATAATGTGCAAAACTCGTGGTTGTTGCGCAGCTGTTGGAAATTTCGCAGTCGTTAAGTGGAAAATTATTCAACTTTCACGAATGGAAGTCAATTTGTCAAAAATAGGGTAAAACTTCTCGTACAAATATATTTCAATGCAGTCGATCCTTAAATTAAAAACAAAAATTGCTCATCTTTTACAAATGGGAGTCAAAGAATTTGTCAAAAATAAAAATACTCGTGCGAATATAATTTTAATGTTTGAGAGAGACCGTGATTGCAATTTGACTCAAGGATAAATAGCTAATGGCATACGGTAATGTTGAATCTAAATGATGACACTGAAACTTTCATACACGACCCAAAATTTAAATCCCCGGGCGAGATATCCGCTTTAAACCACAACGATGAAGAATTATATTCGCGATACCGGCACGAGACTGGTGTAATTGTTTTCTAGTATTGCGCCGCATTTCGGAACCGCAAATATGGTTGTACCATCAAGTACGCACCGCGAGCAAGAGATTGGTGAAAGCATATGGTTCCGCGCGTGTCGCGGAGTTTCCAGTCGACGGCGTGCGCGCCGGATTTTGCAACGTCAATCCGTGTATCGAGATCGAAACCTCGATTCGACACCGCCGCGTGTTACGAGCTGTTAAAAATTTCCGCGTTCTCATTGTTCGAAAAAAAAATCTTGCGTTTCGACGCGCGCAAAAACGGATAAAGAAATCGTAGAAGCTCGACGACTGTAAAGCTCGCGAGCGTGCGACGACGGGCGAATAGCATGAAATGGTTCATTTCCGCGTAAATGCGCTTTCCTGTGTAACCGATTACATCGTCTTTCACTTGTGTATTACTCGCGTATTATTTGAGCCGGGTAATTCCGCGCGGAGAATAGAACGCGTTATATTGTAACTGCGTCGGAGGAAGATCCTAGAAAGTATATTCGAATTGATAAAAAGCCGTACTTTCTAAACGCCCGTATCGCGATATTACTTTTTCTCCGTCCTGTTCTTATTTAAGGAACACTCCGAATTACGGCTGGAAACGTAATTTCGGTTAAACGGTACGAATCTTCAACTGGAATTGGATCGTGCATAATTTAGAAATTGAATCCCCCGAAGCGAAATAAACTTTAAAAGCTGTGATCCATCGGTGGCGGTGAGTAAAAATAAATAAAAGTAAATGCATTGGGTCATTAATTTACTGAAACCTGACGAATATGTTACAAGATAAAATTATAACATTAATTATTATATTATAAGATATTATAAAACTAAACATAATTTTATATTAAATATAAACTTGTGCTACAACCGAGGAAAACCGTGTGCGAAAAATTTGATTCTCTCACAAATGAAACCTTGTGGAAAACAACATAGAGAAGAGACACCAAGAAGAATACGAATATTATCTTAACAAAGAAAGACACAACTGCTTTCAACGAGTCGAACTTTTCAAACGAAAATTCCACGTTCCGTGAAATTCCGACTAATTATCTTAAAACAAAGGGCTCTACATTTGCCGCACTGAGAATCAGAGCTCGATTCGGCCTCAGACAGAGATAAAACTTTGTATACAAAAGAATTGCTTCGAAAATTGACCCGGGAAGCATCCTATGTTTACTGTGCAACTCGAAAGAATTGGAACCCTAAAACAAAGGGCTGTCCAATTGCCGCGCTCTGAGAGAATTAGGACTCAAATCGGCCTAACTAGACAGGTAAACTCTGTGTACGATGGAATTACTCACAAAACTGACTTGGACAGCAAAGTTTGCTGTGTAACTCACAAGAGAACCGGAAACTGCGGAAGCAACAAGACGCTTTTTTACCATATTGCGAATTGCGCATTAAAATTAGATCCTTTGTGCTAAACAATCGATGGCAACATTTTGTACATGTAAGAACTTTTACAAGACGCAAATCTTGTTTTTTATACAACAATTGGATAAGCTTGAGGAGATGAAGCAGAGTATTGGGGCATTTATTTTTTGAATTGTTTTGAATTGTTTTGTGTGTCAATTTTTTATACAGTAGTTTGCGGAAGATCCAAATAACGAAATCGTAACGTTGGTTTTTTTTTTATATTCAATAAAGAAGACACACGTGCATTTTGTGTTTCAAGTCGCATCTGCCCTAACACTCTGTTTCCTTTTTATAATAGCAGGAATCACGCACATACACGAGCGCTTTTTCTTCATCCGTTTCAACGTAGATATTTGCAACCAACTGCCGCAGGATAATTGACGAGTTGTCGTTTTGTCACTCGACGTTCATTTATCGGTTCTAAGCGAGCCAATCACGTTTGATTGCCGCGGAGCAGTTGCTTGTTTTCCGCAGTTGTCAATGTGTGTGTTTGATGTTCGAAAAAAAAAAACCTTAGGAAAAAGCAGATTGTCACGAGAAAAATGCTTTCCGCGCGCGTTTAACATGCGTTGAACCGAGTCGAAAAGAGCAACGCGATATAAAATCACGCGAACACCAGAACCGGTGTGTCTCTATATCTCGCTTCCTCGTTTCTGCGCGGAAGAAACTGCACTTTCAATCGACATTTAGTCCGCTCGATGACCTCCAGACATAGATGCGCGATTTCCGGCTTCAACACCCCGAGAAAAATGTTCTCGCGCTTCTCTTCAAAGCGCATTATATAACCAATTAATCTCGCGCGCGCAAAACCGAGTGTCTCTGTCCATATTGTAACATCTCGTTGAATTTAGCGATACGGCAGGGTCGATCCATCGATGTCTCTCTTTATCGCGATACATTTGACACGCGCGATAACGCACGCATGTTAAACGCGCGTGTTCCTCTTTCCGTGTGTCGACTGTTGATAGTCGACATCACGACTCGAGTTACGTAGTTGCTTTTTCAGTTCCTGGCTGTTATCGTGTCCGCACGTGTTATATCGGCACGTTCGAAATTTAACGAGATCTGCCGGAAGTACAACATCTCGCGTTGTTGTCTCTTTTTTGCGGTCGCGCGAATTTAGTGCGACTTTCGTGTGTTGATTTCTCCGAGTGTCACGTGACGATTATCCCGAGTCACGTTTGGCATCGATCGCAATCTCTCTCTCGCGGCTTATCTTCGCGCGAGATCCATTCGCGATCTCTGCCTTGCCTCGTCAACGCTCAAAGGTGGTCGTTTTTTTCCCCTTCTCGTGAGTGACGTTGAATGCGAGAGAAAAAAAAAAGAGAAAATAAAGGATTGACATCGTTCTAATGTCCGCGGGGTCGCGTTGTTTTGCAGGTGAAGCCTCAGCATGGCCAGCAGATGACTGTTAGCCGAGCCGGTGCTCGTACACTCGACTCTAATATGAGCGAAGTAGTGGCAGTGACACCGACTGGTGGACCGACACGCCAGGAAAGCGTGGCGCACATCAAGCGACACAAACTCGCCAGCTGTAATGTTCCTCTCGTGCACGGCCGGCCGAATCCGTCTATCAGTCCACGCAGCAGACTGAGCACGCATCAACGAAACCACAGCTTGGACTTTAGGTACCATCACACGCTGCGATCATCTGCTGGCTGGTGTCACTCTATATATTTGTAGTTTTCCGCAGACGCGCGTTTCTAACGCGTCACGGAGAAACCGAGACGTTTTTCTGGACGCTCGCCCGGGCCCACTTTGCACGAGCTATTTTGCAAACCCGTGACGCGTCTGGCGCGCGCACACACACATCCTGGCACTTGTTGAATAAAGCAACCGTAAATTCGTTCGCCCGCATCTTCGCGTTAACGGTGGAAAAAAAGAAGAAAAATCTGTGAGTTAACGTCTCGCGCGTAAATTCGCGGAACGAACGCACAGATTTGAAAAATCGACCGTCGAGAGACTGCGCGAACGCGTCATCAATATTAATAACACCGCTGCAATGCACCGCCGTAATCGCGCGCAACTCGAGCGCGTGCAGCTTATCGCGTCGTCTATTTTCTTTATTAGACGCGCCGGGAATGCGCGATCCAGTGTGTGTGTTTACAAACTCGTATTTTTATAACTTATTGGATTTTGCTTCGCGGTCGAGTTTTAAAAGAGCCATTTGGAAAATCCAAATAGAACGTTAATGCTTATCGCAAGTTTTGTCAAATAAAGAGATGAATAAAGAAACGTTTATTTTTACTGGAGGAAAAACGTAAAAATAAAACCTAACGTAAATAAAACCCTGCAATAAATCTGTGACGATACAATTCTCGTATTTATCTCGACCGTTGGTCATAAATTTTTTTTCGCTGCTTGTATCCGTGTAGATCAATGGGTATCCTACTACCACCGGTGCCTCAGGCGACCGCAACCACGCTGACGCATCACCACAGAAACCGGAGTCTGGACTCCGCGCTCCAACGAATCCCGGAAGTGGACGTGACGCCGAGTCCGGAGTGCGAGAATCCCACGCCCTCGTCGGCCTCGTCGAAGTCGACGACGGCGGTGACGTCGTCATCGTCATCATCGTCGTCGTCGTCGTCGTCGGGAACGTGCGGCAAGGGGACACGCACCGCGCGGGAACGCGACGATCTGGCCAGCCTAGGGTCCGACGACTCCGGCATCCTGTGCGGCTCCGACAGCGGCTCGAGCGACGCCACGAACGCGCCCGCCACCCGCGAGTCTAGCGTCGATCACCTGCACAGTCGCGAGAGTCTGGACTCGTCCGTGTCGCAGCTGGGCGACGTGTGCTCGGTCGACGCGGTGGACGGTATGGAGAACAGTAGTGCCGGTATGGTGTCGATGTCGGTGCCGGTGTCGCCCGTGGAACTGTCTACGCGTCTCAGTGACAGTCCTCCGACGTCGCCTAAGGACGAGGCCAGCCCCGACGAGCGTCCACGGTGCGACGACAATGAACGTTGCACGCAAAAACCGCGATCCAACGTGAGTGAGCGCGAACACGATAACGTAGACGGTTATCAGGATCGCGAGATCTATCAGGGCGCCATGCAAGTGACGTCGCTGGACACGAGTCAGAGCGAGCTGGCCGGCGCGGCCATGACCCTATGCTGCGGCACGACCGCAACGCAGCAGCAGGAAATTGAGACCATAAAAAAGCAACCGGACGTCGTCCGCCGACAGCAGCAGGAGACGAAACAGCCGAAACCGTCGGAAGGCTGTCTGCTGCGGCTCTTCGAGAGTCAGATATTCGACATGTCGATGGCTATCTCCTATCTGTTCAATTCCAAAGAACCTGGCGTTCAAAGTTATTTAGGTATAACACAAATAATATTTTTCTTAGACGCACGATATAATATATTTCCCGCACATCTGATGAGATCCTATTAAAATCTGTCAATAAATTACTGCGGAATACGATAGTTTCGATCGCGCGTCTTGTATGTCTGATGAACAATGTATTGTAGGTAACAAGATGTTCAGTTTTCCGGATAACGATGTGGACTTTTACTTACCGCAGTTAGTTGTGATGTACATACAACTTCACGATGTAACAGAAGTTCTTTATCCATATCTTGTCTATAGGTAAATATAGAAATTTAAGTAGTAGTAAAAATATAGAATAAATAAAAGTATAGAAGAGGTTTTTTTAAGAGGTCGTTCAACAAGTTACCGTAACTGTTAGAATTGCGCGAATTGCCACGTTAAAATGTCGCGCGAGATAAGACTATAAACGGAATCAATCTCGTCTTGTAGATGTAGACAGTCGGCAGATTTCTCGTTAAAGTGTGCCTGGCTGTTAGACGCGTACAGCTCCGATGCTCATTTGCCGTCGAAGAAGAAGTCTCATGGGACCAAATTGAAAAATCTTATCCTGTCAGATGAACTCAGGTAGGAGCGATAAATTGCGCGATACGCAATAGAAAATTACGGAATCCCGGCCGAGAGAAAATAACGCCTTCGCGTGTTATTAGAAATTTATTTAGAAAGTAACAATTTATTCTGTCAACGTGTGTAATATTTTAGGCCAAAGGGAAATGAGGGTCGAAAGCAACGTATCGCCGGATTGCAAGTTCCTGCGCCAACACTATTGCCCTCGACGCAAAATCTCACGTCGCCAAATAAGAAAACCCACCAAAGATCTCAATCGGACGCTACTGGACTGTTTCAGACTATACGCCGTAGTCATTCCGGTAATTTAATCTTAATTAATACATAGTGAGATACAGACATACACATTCCTCAGTTGTTACGTAAGTTTGCGGAATCCGATCGGAGATTCTTATCTCGTTTCAAACAGATTGTTCGCGAATGCTCATAATAGGAAACCCGACAAGATTGGAAAATAAATTCGATCGGCAACGATTCCAAATAATTTAATGCAATAGTTGTAGCAAAAATAATTTTTGCTATAATTCTCCTGTGTAATGTGATTTATTTAATTCTCATTATCGCGTGTTTTTCCGTTTTTTTCTCCAAAGGTAATATAAATAAAGTAAGTCTCGGGGACCTGAGCTCTGGTCGAGCGTTTGACAACGGCTGTACCTGTTTCTATTCCTGCCAAGGTGTGGTGAACGATTTGCGAGGCCAAAAAACCGATTGTTTCTGCAACGTGAGTTACTTACTTGAGAACTAAAGCGTATGGATCACTTATATTAAATTAGTCTCTCCATCATACAAAAACATATCCGCATCTGGAACGGTTAGGTTCACATCTTGATCGGTCAGATTGACATCCTGATCGGTTAAGTTCACATCCTGATCAGTCAAGATTTGAAGCTGACCGACCCAGATGTGGATCTAACCGACCTAGATGTGGACCTAATCGAATTAGATATCTATCTGATCAGTCACTATGTAAACCTAACCGGTCAGGATGTCAACCTAACTGACTGAAATAGGAATCTAACCAGTCTATCTTAGTCTGAACATTTCGAGCTTAAAAGAGTAAACGTAGTTTTAAAAAAGCAGATGATGTGACGAAAATGAGCATCAAAAGACTTGTCGTTTAACACAGTATTCAGATTTTGTAACTGAGATTTATAAATGAGCATCTAACTAGCACTTAATTGTTATATAGACGCGGATGTGTTTGTGTGTTAGGGGTAGGCTAATTTAAGAAACATGAAAAAGAAAACGTATGATCGAAACAAGTGCGTCTGCAATCTGAAATCTCGCAGGCACCTCGACTCGCGCCAGAACTCGAATTTATTCAAGCGTTAATATCAATTGGTAAATTGCTCGGAACAATACCAACAAAGGAAAGTAAAACCGTTCAATTAGTGGCGGAGCTCAACACGCTTAATTTGAATCTTCCCGCGAGGGTGTGGCTTCCTTTGCACAGTACGATACCGCATCATATCGTGCGGGTTCCGCCGCAATACGCCGCCGTTCTCAACAGTAAAGACAAGGTACGCAACACTTGTATCCGCACCTTGGATCTTTTTTTGCAAATTTTATTGCTTTGACGTCAATTCGAGCGCCAATGTTTTGCAGGCACCTTACATAATATATGTAGAAGTATTAGAAGTGGATGATCTGTACACATCGCCCGTGCCAACGAAAATAATGGGCAGTTCGTTGAGGCACACCAAGTCGGAAGAGAATTTAACGGGCGGCGAGCAATCGAACATATCCGCTCCCGAGAGTCAACAGAATTCGACGACACGACAGACCCCGGTCAAGAATATCTCGCCTTACTCCGTTAGAAATACAGACGTGGCATTTAACTTTCCCGATGACGACCCGAACGATTGTTGGAGTCAGGAAGACGACGAAATCACACAACAGGTGCATATCGCGTTGAAAATCGACCATAGCTTTCAATTCTGATTTTTGTTCTAACTTTCCATTCGTTTCTTTTTTGTTTCTCAGTATTTGCAGCTTCGCAAGCCGAAAGATCGCGACACCATATCGCAGCTGAGTCAGGACTCGTCCGACAGCAGGGAGCCAATCTTCGTTCCGGGCGATATCAAGAGAAGATTGAGCGAGATGGCAGCTACGCCTAGCGCGACTTTCAGCCATGATCCCGAAGACCCGTCGGCGGCGGTTCTCAAAGAACCGTGGGAGCAAAAGCAACGGCGTATAAGAGCTTCCAGTCCGTACGGGCATTTAGCGTCTTGGAGATTGCTCGCGGTGATTGTCAAGTGCGGCGACGATCTCAGACAGGAGCTCCTTGCCTCGCAGTTGCTCTCGATGTTGCAAAAGATTTGGCAAGACGAGCAAGTGCCTCTTTGGGTGCGACCGTATAAGTGAGTAATAATTACAGATTTAGCAATTTAAAACATTGTCAAATATTACAACTAAATATTAA
Source organism: Pseudomyrmex pallidus (assembly GCA_014825455.1). Classification (NCBI taxonomy): domain Eukaryota; kingdom Metazoa; phylum Arthropoda; class Insecta; order Hymenoptera; family Formicidae; genus Pseudomyrmex; species Pseudomyrmex pallidus. Next base: position 6,500 of record QVNV01017298.1, on the reverse strand, counting down.
ACTCGATATTACGCCAGTATGTGCGTGCAATTATATATAGATATTTCTTTTTCTTCCTTTTTTTCCATGTGTATTAATTTACACGTACAAAAAAAAAAAAAAGAAATAAATATAGAAGAAAATAAATATATACGTAATTAAATAAATGTGGAATTTTAAAATAAATAATTACGTAATTAAATAAATGTGGAATTTTAAAATAAATAATTTTACGGATTCAATTTGTTTCATTATACACATACACACACAGACACTTTGTTATACAATTATATTGAGATATTTTATATGGAACTATGTATTAAAACGGTGATTTTTAATTCTGTTTCACAGAATTTTGTGTCTATCCAATGACAGCGGCCTGATCGAGCCGATTCTAAACACCATGTCGCTCCACCAGATAAAGAAACAGTGCCAATTAACGCTTTTCCAATACTTCGAACGGGAGTTCGGCCCTTCTACCTCAGAGGCGTTCCGCGTAGCGCAAAGAAACTTCATCCAGAGCTGCGCCGCGTACTGTCTGGTCAGCTATCTCATTCAGATAAAGGACCGTCACAACGGAAACATACTTCTGCACAGCGACGGCCATCTGATTCACATAGACTTTGGATTCATTTTATCGACCTCACCGCGTAATCTCGGATTCGAAACCAGTCCGTTCAAGTTGACGCCGGAATTCGTCGAAGTAATGGGCGGCAATCAGTCCAAGCTGTTCGAGCAATTCAAGAGCCTCATCCTTCAGGGCTTGATCGCGGCGCGGAAGCACATGGAGAAGATAGTCAATCTCGTTGAGATTATGTTATCGGGTAAGCGATAGTTCCCACACGCAGACTGGCTCGTTCGCTCGTTCGTTCGCTCGCGTGCGGCTATTAATATCTCCGTACGTACACATTTCAACGGGTTCTATCGATTTTTTTCGTCAGGCTCTCAGCTTCCGTGTTTCCGAAGTGGTGGAGCGGCGACTGTTCAAGGTCTCAAGAATAGATTCCACCTCACGCTTACCGAGGATCAACTGCGTCGCCACGTTGAAGATCTGGTCGAGGGCAGCATTCATTCGTGGTCCACCAAACTCTACGACCGGTATCAGTACTTCGCGAACGGCACTCTTTAATATCAAACGGGCCGAAACGATTCTTCTGTCTGTCGCGTTTTGGCTAACACCCTTTCGAAGATGACAACTGTTCGAAGAGAAAATTATGACAACCCCCGGTAAAACGTGCTGTGTTATTTGTCGCGCTATTTTTACGTTGACGTACACTTGATAAACGGGGGGGTTGACCAATCGGCGGAGCGCGCGTGTCCATTGAAAAAAAAAGAGAGAGAGAAACGCTGCTGCAGGGCTGCTGCATTAGGAAAAATCTAAACCACAAGTTTGTGATAACAATAGGGTAACACAAATAGTTGTTGCGTTATAATTATAATATTGCCATTTATTTTAATTCGCGTTATACTATATATATATATACAGATATTCCCTCCCCTCCCCTTCTTTTGTTCAAATGTTTGCTTCGAGCTGCGTTAAACTTTGAGAGAAGCTCGGCTTTGTTTGGTTTCAGCGTGTAAAATAAAAAAAAAGAAAATAAAGCGCGATGACGAGAACAAAGCAGGAAGTTTGTTCCGGGCACGTGAGCTGATTGGGCAGCGCCAGGCATTCTTTTTTCCCAGGCATTCCACGAACGACTTCTCGAGTGGAAATTCGCTTTTTCTTCGTCTCGAATGTGTGAACACTGAGCCCTGAGGAGTTTTGAGTTATTTCTTGCTTTCGCGGCGAGTGATGAGAACGATACGAAATATTTTTAGCGAGCGATGAGAAGAATTAAAAAGAACTTCGATTGTGCGCACAGCGATGGGACGTGTGTAAACAGTTTGCGAGAAGAGAGAGGGAGAGCGAGTGGGTGTTTTTTGCGGCCGATAGAGAAAGAGAGAGTGATTGATGAGCGCTTCGTTGAAAGTTAAAAATATTTATCGTCGTTTGGGGTATATTGCGAAAGGGAAAGGAACGAACTATGGAAATTTTTACTACCCCACACAGTTGGTTACATATATCCACTAAATATATATATACATATATATATATATGAAAACGTTTTTGTTCGATACATTAAGACTGCTGTTGTTTACGTATGCCTCGATTGACACATTACGAATTTAGCTGTCGCCGACGCAGGGCGAGAGAGACGTGGCGTCGTTGACTGAGGCGCGTTGAACTGCTAAATCAAGTGTAGCTTTACATATAAAAAAAAAAAAAAGAAAGAAAGAAAAACACAGCGTAATTTGTTAAAGGTGCCTTATTTGTGTAGAAAGAAAATGGTGTGGTTTGGGGGTGTGATCAAATATCTAGAGACAGAGCGGCGCGGCTGATATTACAATTGCGGCAATCCCTTAGCGCGTAGAACTGACGATCGGTCGTAAACAGAAAACAAAGCCGGACAATCTGTAATTTGTACATAGAAAACGAGAAAAGAAAAGACAAAAGACAGAAAAGAGAGAAACGTGTGTTGTTGCGTGGAACTTTCGTCGATTCGCGGCAATTAAACGGCGGTGCGGCATCGAAAACTCAAAAAAAAAAAAAAAAAAAAAAAAAACAATCTAAAAACTCGGATATTATTACGAGAGGGAGGCAAATACTCAAAATCTTTCCTACTTCGTAGATTAGTAAAATAAAAAAAAACACTCTTTGATGAGAGATACATCTTAATTGTACGCGCGGTATGAATTTAAGAATTTAAGCATTGATTATCTATAGCAAGTCTTAAGGATCATATTTGAAAGTTTTTACATGTTCTTACATTACGTAAACACTCATCTCCCCGCCCTCTCCCCTACTCCCAGCTCCTTTCCGCTCCCATTCTCTCCGCTTTCCGTGAATGCGAGGAGTGTGTCGTAGCTGTGTGTGCGTGTGTACGTATGGAGGATAAAAAAACAAAATAAAAAAAAAACAACTATTATTTAATCTTGTGTAATCGCTCCTCGCGTAAACGTTTTATGTCCGTTTAAGAGTAAATTATATATAAATATATAAACTATATATATATATATATGAAGAGATTATATATATATATATATATATATTGTACATAAAAGTGAAACAAAAAAATTTTATCATCTCTTATTAATATTATACATAGGGTTAGAGACGAAATCCAAGAATGAATATTCGAAGCAAAATCAAAGTTGCGCTAAAGCCAGCCCGAGGTGTATGTGTGTGAGAGAGAGAGAGAGAGAGAGAGAGAGAGAGAAAGAGAGTGTGTGTGTGTGTGTGTGTGTGTGGTACCGGAGAAAGAAACAACCTGGGCCCTCCGACTTCCAAGTGTCTTAAAAAAAATATTTATCTCTTTCTTTTCCCAACCCTCTTTCTTCCCAACTTTCAGTCTCTATCTATTTTAGCTTTTTATCTATTCTTCTCTTACGTATTATCTCTGGTCTGATAGGTAGACCAAGGGATCGAACATACAAATTATACGATATGAGACTGCGAAACAAAAAACTAATCCGTCATCACTTCGACGTCATTTGCCGTTGTCTCCGTTTTAGTTTTGGTTTTAGTCGATTTTTTCTAAAAAACGAAAGAGAAACTTGTATGATATTAATGCGTGATCAATGTGTGAGAGATTTTAAACTCGTTCTCATTGTTGCTGTGTAAGAATGATTGTAGAGAGAGAGAGAGAGAGTGAATGTGAACCGCGACGGGGTCAACGGCCCTCTTATCTCCGGTCGATTAAACGCGCCCGAATTTACTTCCTGTTTCTGTCGAACACACATGCGTGAAATATCAAGATTTTTTTATTTGCCTTGATCTTTCACCTCATTACGAGCTATTGATAATATCGATTATTAAATAAAAATGAATGCGATAAAACACCATCCCAAATTTATTTAGCACTCCATAAAAAAAAAAAAAAAAGAAGAAACGTCTTATTTTTTTGCACACATCGGTGCATTTGTTTACGTCGAAATCGAAGAAACAAGTCTCGCTCGAGGAGATCACTCTCGAATCAACAGAGAAAAAATATCTAATTTGTTACATCTCTTCTGAAATTAAATAATCAATAACTTACAAAACACACAAGATAAACAACATGACTTAGATATATTGCACGACTACTGGAGAATATTAATGATATACTAGTTATGAGAAGAGAATTGGAAACTGGAGCTTGTATACATGTGTCTCATACGTACGCACACATGACACATTTATATATGAAGGAGATACCTACCGGGAGAAAGCGAAGCAAATAACTACGTAATTGTATTGCGAATATCACAAGCCTTAATAACTTAATGGAGATCAGGACGAATCTTATATTCTAGAGAGCTGCTGTAGTAAGTTGGCCGGCAAGATGGCTTCCAGTTTGTCGAAGATGAAGTAGAACGGGTTTGACAGCCCGGCGAGAAGCGAGCGCGCGATTATGCCCATAGTGTCCGGATACTGGTGCGTCAGCAGCGCCAACACCGCTGTGATCGAGCACAGACCGGCGGTGAAGTGAATGAAGAAGGGCAGTTCGCGCTTCGGGTAGACACTGACCTCGTGAAACTTGGGCAGAAGTTCCCGTTCGGACTTTTCGGTGCTCGTCGGATACGGGTAGAAGAGGTGGCCGCGCTCGAGCGGATACGGCAGCATCCTGAACGTGCCCTCCCACGTGCAGTGGAGCAGATTCAGGGCGCCCTCGACCTGTTTCCAGTGAGCCAGATGGAAGAACGCGTACGCGATCGCCTCGGAGTCGCCGCGCTTCAGCACATGCTCGGGCGGCAGAATGAGCGGCTTCATCTCGAGAAGATACTTGGGCACGTGGGGATTGAATTCGACCGCTCGATGAATCGCCTCGACCGCTGACATCTCGGCCGTAGTCAGGCCGCGTTTGCTGGCGATGTCGGGCGAGAACTTGTCCGCCACCAACCGGGCTTTCAGCAGAGCCGCCGTGTAGCAGATGGTCGCCGACTTGGGCAGGCTGATGTCGTCGAACTTGGCCAGCACAGCCTGCACGTCCGCGTACGCCTGCATCTCCAGCAGCGCCTCGATCAGATTCTCGTGGATGCTCAGTGTGTGCATAGCCGGCGGTACTTCCTTCATGAGGTCGCGAAACATCTTGACCGCCTCCTTCAGTTTGCCGAGCTTTCTCGCGCACATCGCCAACCGTCTCTTGATGTAAATCAGCACGTTCGTGTCCCGTTTGTGTATCGCCTCGGCTATGGAACCCTGATGCTGGGTGCTCTGCGACTTTCTGTGATTGTTCTCGGCCACTTTGAGCGCTTGCTTCAGAATTCTCTCCGCCTCCGTAATGGTAGTGGCCTCCTCCTCCGCGAGAAGAATATAAGCTGGTGCACACTCTGGATTATGCTCAAGCGCCTTTTTTGCGGCTTGTATTCTGATATCCGGATTAGGCTGCCGCCAAGCTGTTTGCATAATCTCGTACTCGTATTTACCTAAAAGTACAGAACGAAGATTATAAATAAAACAATTTAAAATATTTCTTTTTCACACTTTGATACAAGTAATTTGAAAAACAAAAAAAAACATTCAAGATGTAAAAACAAAACCCAACCTTTTGATTCCTTCACATTTACCTGCGTCACCGTCGCAAGTAAAACAAGTCTGATGCTCCTGAGCGGACAGGTTCATGTCGTTGAACGTCAGCGCGTCTTTGTTGGTGGCCCAGTAAAACCGCTGATACTCCGCTCCTCTAAACAGACTTATAGGATTCCGCCAGAACTTGTGTTCCAACCCGTTCTGCTGATTCGTGGAGCTGCCCGAGGTGTTAAGATCCGTGTTGTTGTTGTCATTGCCGCTGTCGCCGTTCAGCCATGGCGAGATGTGTGTCAAGGACACGTGCTCGATGAACGAGTGACCGTACTTGCTGTAGTACCACCATTCGAAGATGAGGATCGCGCCGGAGATGAGTGACGACGTGCCGGTGAGAGCTACGTAGAACTTCGGGGTGAGGGTGTTGAGAAACATCGACGAGTCCCACATGCTGGTGAATAGCAAAGCCATTTAACGCAAACCAGAAACTGGCCGCTCGCGAGCACTTGCTCCAATGTTCCTGTCAGCTAGAAGAAAACAGAAGGGTTCACGATCACGGTATCATTGAGAAGAACAATCCAGCAGAGTGAAAGGCTCTGCTTTGCGATAGATCTCGCGGCCAAGTTCGCACTCGAACTCGCACACCGGGATGACGAAAGATCTCCCTCGGAGATGACACTTGACAGCTTGTATTCAAACGCACTTAGCAACGCGTGCCCTTGTGTACCCGGAGACAGGCTCGAGAGCGACTATAGACGCACTTTTCGTGCTCCCGTTTACTAGCGCCATGATGTCCACGACGTATCTATAAACTACTCGACCAACCAGTAAGTAAAACTACTACTTAACCGACTGACTTGGTCCTGTTCCGCGCTCTCGGTCGATCATTCGAGATTTCGAGTGCACATAAAAGAAATACTACTTTAAGCGCAGCCATGTGCATCGTTTGTGAACTACGTAGCTATGTTCGGTCGATAAA
>QVNV01017297.1:0-20093 GCA_014825455.1 Pseudomyrmex pallidus | reverse complement strand
ACGGCGAACGAAATTAATAAAAAAGTCGCTGCAAGAATAACGAAATTTTCTTTCTGCGCATAAAGTCAGCAATTGTTAGCCCTCTCTCTTTCTCTCTTCCTTTTATATATATATATATATATGCAAACGTAATATATACGCATATCTCAATGATAAAGCATAACTGTACCCCGTCTGTAAATAACCGCGCGGAGACAGTGCGACAAGTAAACATCGTATCTCTTCTTATGCGCTTGTGCAGTTATAACTCGCGCTTCGACGATTTTGCAATTTGTGGGGCCGAGAGTTGGGTTTAAGAGTTATGTCTGTGCCGCTACGTTGGCCCGGTAAATACAACGAGCGCGCGGAATTACCGCGTAAAGGATATATAATCCTATTTCGCATCGAGAGTATATTAACGGGCACACACAGCTGTCTTCGCGCTATCGCGCGCTCGATTCTCCTCTTTATTAAGGCACGCTTTACGTTCCGCTTTACGCGCGTAACACGCCGCGATGCGAAGGAATAAAGCAAAGAGAACTTGTAGTAAGTTGAAGTTACACACCGAATTTAAGGACGAAATACCTACGCATCGTCGCTTATTTCGAGTACGCGTCTGAAAACGTTCGGGTCGGAACAGCTGACAATTTTTCACAACGTAATTGAAGTGACAACCCGTCGTTTCGATTCTTTTTTTCTCGCTTTGAGAAATTTTCTCTCTTCTTGAGAAAATATTCTCCGTGCTCTTGCGTTTAATCAAACGGGCGGCAGGTGGTGGTTTGGCGGAACATTATTATGCGAACGCGCGGGGTGATACGTCGAACGTATTAACGGAACTGCTCGCTCTCGTTAACTATGCCCGTGGCGCTCTTTATTAACGCACGCTTTACAACGCCGCTATTTACGAAGGTTGTCCTTTCGCCTTACTTCGAAATATTACGTAATCCCGTTGAGAAACGGCGGTGCTCCGCGTGTGTGTATGCGGAAATTATTTATACGCGACAGCGCCATTCCGACGTATTCGAGGAATAATGCGTCCGGGGCGTTTTTAGCTACTTGCAGAGCGCGACGCTCCCGCGAATTGATATATTACGCCGGATCGTTTTACCACCCGGGTTTTATCTGCGCCGCACGCCACAAAACATTGCCTGGCATTAATACAGCCCTCGAACAAAGAGTCATCCTCGATTTCTCGCGGCAAGTCGAACGTAATTGTAATATTGCGATTGTTTAAATTTATATATTTTATATATACATGTACGTAATATCGTATATATGTATGTGTAATGTCATATGCATGCAATATCATATGCATGTGTTAAATTTTGATGCAAAATAAATACGAAAATAATTTTATATTACTGTTCTATCCTTAGAAAAAAAAAACGAAAATTTCTAAATTTTAATCAAATTGTTTCAACTATGGTAAAATGTACTAACAAATAAACAGAGAACTCTGCTATCACTCTGTGTGCACAACTTATCTGGTCTTTTAGCCGCGTTAACGCTTAATGCACCATAATCAAGTTGCCGCAGTTTTCGAGCGAGGGAGCTGCGCAAATCGCGTTCGTGCGGGCGGGCATATATGCTGTACACGTGCGTGATTAAAGCCTTCCGCGATCTCGCGCGGACACGAGGAGGACCGCATTTTGACCGTTTATCTCGACGTGTCGTTTAAAGCGTGAAATCGGCTTAGGCAGCGCGCGCGGTGCTTTACGGCGGAAGATAAAGGGGTGCGCGCGTTTTGTGTCGGTGCGGGACGTCAAGTAATCATGTCGCGCGTTGCTACTCTCGTCACTCTTCCCTCTCTCTGTCGTGCATCCACCTCGTCTTGTCTTCTTGCGCGCATTTTCCCGGCGCTTCCGTTCGCGAGCATATCGCTTTTCTTTCTCCCGCGGTCGAAAGATTATGCTTTCACGTCGGTCCGTCCTTATAGAGCCGGCACAAAGGCCGTAATCAGCGGCGGTGTTACACGCGGTAATGGGCGAAGGGAAGAAGGAAGTGACCGCCACTTTCGAGCTCGTTCCGCAAACCGGCGACAAAAACGATGTCCGGCTATTATCCGGTAGTCTCGTAGTCCGGAGGGCTGCGACGGTATCGCGGGGGATGAGCTTCTCAACTGTTACGTGAGGAGAGTACCGTCGGACCTTTCTTGTCTGGCTTTCTCTCGCATTCTCTCTATTCTATTAAAGATACGCGAGAGAGGGTATGTACGCGAGATGTGCCTTTGTGTTTTCCTTTCCTACAGTACAGTTCGAGCTTCAATGTATCTGGTACGCATACGCGAGTTCGTTATACACACAGGCGTTGCGCGATATATATGATATTATTTTAAGGATAAATAATAATTCTCTACATACGTACATATACCGAGTACGTAGAAACACAAATGTCTGCGGTAGAGATTGAAACCACTCTAATTTTCGCGAATTCAATTTGCGATATATGTAACAACCGCGTATCCAGCATTAAAAAAACATTAATTTTGCACTTTGGTCTTCAACATTTTCGAACGACGAGAGAGAGAAAATTTTTGTTTTTTGCAAACATTTTTGTTTTCGCTTTCACGCGATTTGCAATTTACATATGTACATATATAACACATAAAATATTATAATAAATTGTTTGTCTAAAACAAAAATTACGCAGTTAAAATTATGCGCGTGCAAAATGTCAATATCACTTTTCTCGCTTCGTGTAAAATCGCTTACAATTATCAATCGTCAATACGGCATGAAGTTCGCGATTATCGCACGACAGAGCGAATCCAACTCGTATGCCTCGGATCACGTATGCATGATCGCGGTACTTGCGTCATGAATAATTTCATTCTCGTTTGCATGCAACGAGTGAGATTTCATAAATTATATCAGCGCACTTTTCTCTCTTTATACGGCGCGGCCGTAACGCGTTCGCGTTTATATGCATCATCGTGGCAACATGTGTCTACTGAAGGTACTAAAACCCATGCCCATTAAAATGGACGTGCCGGCTAAAAGGTTCCCGGGAGCTCCTGCCGCTCCGTCGTGCTCACCTTTCCCTTCTTTCTTTCCAACATCTCTACCTCCGCCTTCCGGTCCGCTAAGAGACGAATGCAGCATCGCTCCTGAAAAATGCATTCGTTCCTTCGCATACGCTCTCGCGCTCACGTAACTCCCGCATTGCGTTTCTACCGTCTCCTTTCTCGCGCGTAGAATCCTATTGGATTCGTTCGTGTACACGTACACTTTTTCTCTGTGAAGAAGAGCATGCGCGACGTATATTCCTCGCGGATATTTCAGACGCGATTCTCAACCGTGCTCGCGCGAATATTTCGCGCGCGATGCTAACGTTTCCCGTAATTTCCCGTGAAACAATTAAGAGGCAACGTTCCAGATGAGACATTATGATGATCATCCGTCATAATGTCTCATCCGGATTAAAATAAAAGAGATAAAATATGTTCCGACAAAAAAAGCGCTATATAAAATGTGCGTATCGCAATAAAACGTGAATGCGAATATTTGCAATTTTTGTTTTAAACAGTAGAACTTAATTGCAGTTTGAAATATATCCGTTTGCGTAGTATAGATGATTAACTGCATTACAATGTAACAAACATAAGTAAATATCGTGTGTGGCAGAATATTGCAAATATTAACACAGAGATCCAAAATAACCGGCATGCTCGGGATGTAATATATATAATATATATATGTTTAACTTTGTAATGGTGGCTGCTGGATACAATGAGATACTGTAAGTGGGATTGCGAAATCTGTATCATGTTTATAATCAATATCAGCTGTTGCCGTTAATACAATAAACACGTATGAAAGAATTTAATTTTCGCCCCATTTCGCGATCAGCGCAATGATCGCCAAATTGCGATATCCGGCGCGCCTCGTGTCAAACGCGGGCAGCGCCGGCCGGTCTAATTACAGGATTAAATTTGCCGTGAATTTTCGTCTCGCGAAAATTCGCGCCGCGCGTTTGTGATTTTTGATTACGTGCCGGTGTCGCGCGCGCGATAACGCTCGCAAAATGGCCGGGACGCGCAGGTGAAATCGTTCGAAAGAATTTATTTCACCTGCACGAGCGCACATCCGCGAGGGTTCCGTCCTGCATTTATCCCAGACTATATCGCGCGCGAGCGCGCGATAATCGCGACCCTATAATAACAATCGTACCCGCTCGTTGCGTAACGACATTTCGGTTATTCGGTGAATTTGCAACATCACCACCTGTGCGCGCTATCTCATCGACCTGGCATAATTCTCGGCGTACGTGGACGGCGTAAATGTGTTCAGGAAAATACGATTATAGAGCGATCGAGAAACTCTGCAAAATTTTTTTCTGCCGCGTTTACTTTCGCCGTATATTGTTCGCGCGTTTTTTTTTTTTTTTATTTTTTTTTTTTTACAAAGCGTTGCATGCGCAAAGGATTACAACCGAAAATTCCACACGCGTTGCACTATCGCGCTTGAGCGAAATACAATTATGAGAATGCTTCGGTTCGTACCGATGTGTTTACAGGTCGATATTGATTCGACGCTCGATCAATTCGTAATTTGACGAGCGTTTTGCGCGCTCTCTGCGAGCTCGATTCGAGCGCTCTACCGCGACGACGACGATGGATATAAGAGATATTTTTGGAATTTTCGACGATGGAAAAAAATTTATTTTTTCGGCGTCGCGCAGGAAAGCGGAAGCGTCGCCGAACTGATCGACAAATTATTTCCGAAACAGTTTTCGTGTTTGCGTCTGACGGGAATGAAATGTCCCGGATGTTGACAACAAGCGGAAGTTTTGCGGTGACACCCGACACGAATTTTCGTGTGTTCTCATTCGTATAGTGTCGGTTACGCCGTAGAATGAGAATGGAACACCGGGAACGAATAAGACGCGAATTGCTTTCTCCGACTCATTTTTCACACGGACGTACACCGGAAAATAGACTGTCGCCACGTGGTCGATCGAGCACAATGCCATACGTTCGCCGTTTTGGCAAGTCACTCGTTTCAATCAAGCTCAGACGCGTGGAGAGATGTAATGCCGGTGACGTGATAGCGAATACGAATGCGAACAACTGCGGTTTAACGCAAAAATTGTAGCTTTTTTTACGCGAGCAGACAACGGCGAGAAGAAGGCGAGGACGAACAGGGAAGCGGAAAAAAAAAACATCGCGATCTCAGCGGGCCGTACATCTGTCATTCCCGTTGAATGTCCGTTGTCAGAAGCACGAAAAAGCCAGAGAGAACTTCGGTTCTTGCCTCATTGGAAATAGTCCGTCTGGGACAAATGGAAGCGAAGAGGAAGCTTCTCAGACTTTTATTGTATGCAAAGTACTTAACTGTTCTACAAGAATAGCGTTTTCTTTGCCAATTTGTACCTCTCTCTCTCTCTCTCTCTCTCTCTCTTTACGTTATGTAAGAGAAATGTTGCGGAAAGCGGAATACCGGAATATTATTTCCCCGCTCGTCGATATATTGTTGGTAGGTGCCGCGCTATTTCGTCGTTTAATCAAGTTAAAACAAATTTCAAAAGCCTCTCTCATATGTTTACGTTGGAAATAATAATCCATCGAGAAGCCATTATGCTCATGCTTACGGTAAATATGCATGGCAAACTTTGTACTCAGAAACTGTTCACCCACACGCGTCGAAAAAATACAGGAAATATACCCGGGCTGAAAGTATACTTTTATATACGGTATAATGTTTACCGCGCAAGCGAAGTATGATTTTGCTATTCATTCTGGACGCAATTTACGGCCGATCTCTTTCCACGTCGGTGAGAATCATCCCAGCGGGTATAATTAGCCGTCTATCGTCCTCGGGACGTTGATCATCTTCGGGCAGCCGAGGAGAGGATTTTTCTAAGGGATATAAGCGCGGACCGGGGGAATAATGCGACTCCGAGGAATCGTATACCCTTGGCGGGAATTGTTTCCACAGTTCGTGGCGAGTGCCCGTACCGCCCATCGCAATTCTTGGCAAGCATTGTTGATGAGAATGAACGATGAAATGGCTCGCCGTGGCGGTCTCTGGCCGTAGGTATGGAGTCGTGCGGTTGATGAATTGGTGCTGCGCAGACCCTGTGCCCCGTATTCTCCCCTTGGAGTCTCCTCCTCGCCTCGCCGCTCCATCTCCCTGGTTTCCCAACCCCTTCTCCTTCTTCTCCCCTTGTCAGACCGTTTCCCCTCGTCTCTTCCTGCTTCTCTCATTCCTCCCTTCACCGCACTCTTTCTTTCCTACCCTCTCTTTCAGAAACCGTCGCTATTATATCTATTCTTCTCCTCCATTATAACTCTTCCGGGAATGTCCGCAGCTTCTCCCGCGTCGTGTCCACCTCCATCCCCGAACCGCCTTCTTTTATAATTGTTTTCCGTGATACCTCTCGATTCTTTTTTGCTCTGTGGCGAGCTTGCCTTTGCGCTACCACCGACTCGACTCGAGAGTTTTTCTTCGCAGAAACGAGCGTTACAAGAATCTAATACGACAAACGAGCGGAAACGCATCTTGTATGGCGGATGAACATTGAGGTAGGACAAAACGGGTGTTGGCCGAGCTTAATCTTAGTATGCGACGCTAATGCGTCAGAACGTACATACAAAGACTTTGCCTAGCGGCAAATCCGCGATGAAATCTTCAGACTTTAGATAATTTACAAGATACAATCAGGTACATATGCTTGAGAGACTAAAAATAGAGGATGAAAACTATTATTCTTTCTTTTTTCTTTTTTTTTTTCCCTTATCGCGTTGATACAAAATATTTTTGTTGCAACAGTACGTAGTACTACTATACTAATTGTAAGTAGCGTTTTGAGCAGGAATAAGATTTGTCTATGCAAACATCATAATATCGCATATCGATATATCGATCTTCTTTTTATTTCTAATTGCCGATTCCAGCAAAGTGTTAAAATTATTTTCTTGTTAAATTCAAATACTTGCGACTTATCGAATAAAGTCCACAGATAAAAATATTCTCAGTCTTGTTTAAGTTGCTTTCACGGTAATGAGAAAATTAAATTATTATAACATAATGGTGTTGACAGCTTGTGCACTACATCGTCACGATCGTGTTAGTCAGATACGTGTTAGCTACATCCTTTTATGTAACTTCGCGCATTTCAGAGAGAAAGCGACACTTTAATTAACTTCTGTCGATACGCCGCAGCACATGCGTCTTTAAAAATAACGGTGACGCTGATCCGAATAATATTCGGCCGTGTGTAATTTCGTATCGTGTGTGTAGTACCAGCTCGTATCATTCGTAGATTATTTGCCTTCTCGCGCGAGCGCTCGCTGTGTGAAACACGAGGAAACAGCCCGAGAACGAATTATTTCGCGCACAAATCAACGGCGAAACGTGCTACAGCGATGGAAGATACCGGTAACGAAACCCATTACCCGGATGTGTTATTCGTTATTCTCACTGGAGAAATAATTGTTCTTTAATTCACGCGAAATTCTTTACCGCTTTAATGCATTAAATCTAATATTAGCGAGAATAATGCGAAGTATACGTACGCGTGGATAAAATGCCTCGGTAATTTTATTTTCGCGAAAAAGTTTCAGCTTTCCTAGAATCAAGATATTTAAAAATATCTTGTCTGAGTCTGAAGGAAAAATTTTCGGGAGAAAATTGCGACGGCTGCAAAGCAATTTTTCGCAAGTAAATTTTCACGGAGAAACAAATTTCTACTTCAATCTTGTGTTCCTTAATTTGCTGGTAAAATCTTTTGGGAGCTGCCTTAAGTGAGGGCAGATTAAGCAGTCATTGAAAAATAAGAGAGGGAGAGAAAGAGAGAGAGAGAGAAGGCAAAAGATTTCGTTAATATTAAATTACTTTAGATAGACTTAAATGCGAGCGTAAGTCTTTTTCAGGGCTAATACCTTAATTTGTTGACAGTTAATGTTTATCAATTTTTTATTTATTCGTAAATAATAATGTTGTAACATAAAGAAAAGATTACAACATTATATTTTAAACTATTAAAGAACCACAAATTATGTAAATATCGAGAAAGAACGAGGGAATATGAAACAAAATTTTTCTAACTACATAAATACAATAAAGTTTGAAAAGTTTTCTTATCTCTGGCATTGATTGAAATATTATTCTGTGTTTTTCTTCGCCATCACATTTTCACTTTTTGGAAAGTAAGAACAAATAAATGATCGTTTTTACCGAAAAATTTACTGGTGGTTGTGATAACGATTTTGGTTGCCGTGACTTTCGCGTCGCGTGGTGTAGTTTGACACGTGTTTTACCTCGCTCGACACGTACACACGCGCGACCACGTTCATTACACGACGTCAAACTTGGCGCGATGACACGTTGCGATAAGTTCTGACAAATATTCACGCGCCCCCTCGGCGCACATCGGTGTGTGTACGTGGCCGTAGCCGTGATCCAAATTCCACGTCAAACCGACATCACAAGTCGTTAACGCTTCGGCGAAGGTGTTCACTAATTAAAACGTTCCCTCCCCGCGTGTATCGCGACATACATTAATTTTGCGCGGCACTTGAACACAATGAAAATTATTTGTTAAAACTTTGAATTAATAGTAGAGATCTGCACATCTTTGTCTTCCGTCAACATACAAACACAAAAAATTTGCTTAATGTTTAACGTATCGGTCAAACTACCACGGTAACATATAGTTTCCAAAAAAACGTACAGTAAAAACGTCAGAACTCATTTCTCGCCGCGTGCAATTAAATCTTTTGCTTCTCTTTTATGAAAATTTAGTTGAATATAAAGTTTCGTGTGCGAAATGGCCGCGAGTTCCATTATACTTTTTCCCCGCTTGTAGCTTTCCTACACAAACTTCCAACTAATTATCACGCGTGCAAATTTCGCCGGCGAAGCACAGAATAATAATAATAATAATAATAATAATAATAATAATAATAATAATAACAATAATAATATCAATGGACCAACATTAGTTACCAGTTACAATACCAGGTTTGATGGCGTTGCGAGAAACGCGAATGAATACGTATTGAAATTTTTCTTTCACAGTGTGGTCTTTTCATTGCTATACTGCATTCAATATTATAATGCGCTAAAGTATTGTATAAAAGTACTGGATAATAATTTCGAGGACTCTAACAATTAGCGAATCCAATGTCAAAGGGACTGTCATTATCGCAATTGTCCACGGCTTCGAAAAAATCCCGTGAAAGGAGGTTGTCGCACACGCTCCTCGGTTTAACAAGCATTATTCACGCTTGATAGGTCCGACGATCTAAGAGGAAAATTGAGCGTACGTGTGTGTGTGTGTGTGTGTGGCGATGCCGAGAACAAGCCTTTGATTTTTACGCCGGGTTTTTTTCGGATGCACACAGGCATCGTCCTTGACGCTCTTTGCAGTTTCTCCCTCTTTCCCTCGGGGCTTTTTTCCTCCTCTTCTTCTCCGTGAATTAACCCGTATATGCAGTCACGTTAAACGTATCGAATCTAGCCGTTGGCCGTATCGACATTCGCGATATTCGCATTTTTATGCAGCAATAGCTGCCGCGCGCGGCGCCACGCCGCTCGGTACAGACGTTAGACTTAACGAATCGATCTTCGATAAATTGCACGCGCCTTTGCACAAGCGAGCGAGCGCGACGATACTTTGATTACAACTGGTTGCAGCGAAATCTATTCGAGAACACGCTGTTTCGCCAAGCGAAACATAAACAAAAAAAAAGTATTGATAAACGACTTTTCCTTATGCAGAAAAAATAAAATAAATGAACGCGAAGCACGGCGATACATTTCCGGCGCACGTTTATAAACAAGTTTCAAGTCAAACTTTAGAAATGATGTTCACTGCTACATTTCTGCGGGCGCGTTCGAAATTGCCTCCATGTTTTTCAACGCGCGCAAACGAGACGCAATATTCATGAATCGATATATACGCGTGGTCGTAATGTCTTTCCCTTTTACGGGGAAAGATCTGCGCGCTGGTCAGATTTTGGAAATTCCGGCTCCCGAATCCCTAGCATGTGATTTGCAAAAATATCAAACGCGAGAGAATCACGCGGATTTCCGAAAGCGATTACTTTCACAGGCCTATAGAAGCAGTCTCTTTCTCCTCTCTGGCGTTTACCATAAAAAAAGGGGGTGGCGAAGAAGTCCGCGCGCCTTTTTCTTCGACAATGGGCCATCCATTTGTCAGAGATGCGTTTTACGGGCCATTCGTCTGTCTGGTGGTGGCGATTTATCAGTCCGAGCCTCGACGTCTACAAGACCGGGAACACAGATTCCGCGAGAATCTACGAGCAGGCTTATTCCGAAATCCCGGTAACTTTGGCCGGCGAGGCAATGTAATATTTTTCCAATAACGCGTCCACTGAAAATCAGCCGAGTCACGTAGAGCCGGTATCGTCTTTCGGAAATCGTCTCTTCGCAAAACAAACAAAAGAGAGAAATAGAAATAGAGAAAAAGAAATAACAAAGACACAAGTCAATACTTACTGCCCCCGAGGGTTTGCACTTGCGCGCGTGATGAGTCATTTATCAAATCCTCTGTACATTTCTTCTCTCATTTCGACGTATGATGGAAGAGACGCTCGGCTTTTCTCATCGTTTAACGCTACTGTAATTCGAGTAGCGGGCGAGCAATTCGCTTAATTGAAACTCACCTTTTTTTATGATGAAGATTAATGACTGTCAGTACACCGACAGGCCGATTGATAGATGAAATGCGATCCCGGCGATCGCACACAATTCGGAAGTTTCAAAGGGCGCGTCTTCGGAATTTTTTCGCGCGCGACTCGCGCCGAACGTTGCGCTCGACCGTTAAGTATTTTTCTCGCGATTCGTCAGGAAATGTCGCGCGAGACGTATCCTCGACACAAATGGTATATATAACGCCGTCTCATCCATTAGATGTTTGTAGAGTTTAATCGAGCCGTCGTCGAAGTCACGTAGCTCGCCGACGCTGCAGAACAGATCGTTTATTGCGATTCCCGGCACCCGGGCGGTTATACGAGCGCTTTAAGTCATCGTCTTCAATTAAGGGTAATCGGTAAATTGCTCGCGCTTCCCACCCCTCGACGGCCGGGCGAGAGATAGGGTAAGGCAGAGGCAAAAGGGGAGAAACGCCCGCGACTTTCCTCCGAGATACGGCACGAATCCTACTTCTGCTTTCGCCGACATTTGCATGCATTAAACCTATCTCGACATCTACGACGCCAGGCGTGATGATTCAGACCTGAGTACGCTCGAAAAAGAGAAGAAACCTCGAATAGAGTCCGCCACGGAAGATTTTCTTCTTGATCCGGAGCGGGTTTTTAGATTTTTCCGCCGCTGTTACTAACAGAAAGGAAAAAGAAGCTCCTCTCTCCTGTTTTTAAAGATTTAAGAAATGCAGATGAAAAATTCTTTAATAAAGTTACAACGTGCCTCTTTAACAAATCGCGAAGACTAAAAAACATTTGTGTAAATATTATTATTTTACATTTTTAAATAAACAGTTTTAATTTAGTTAAATATGTTTATATTTTATCAAATTTCATTTTCTTTCTACGTAATTTTCCAAGCGCTCGGAGATGTTGCTTCGCAGTGACTCCGTCCTTTGTGCATCTTGTTGCATGTTCGTAATCTCCGAGTACTTCACCGGTTATATGAAATTTTGTATTCTGCCGTGTGGAAGCGAGTTGTTTCAAAGCGCTCTGCATAAACGACATAAAATGTTATTGCACGCGAAAATAGCCGTTTCGAGTTTTGTTCTTTTTATTTTTGGAAATATCCTCATACGCGCGCGCAAATATCACACAGTTAAAACCATATTTATTATGAACTTTTTTTTTTATCGATGACATTTATTCTCACTCTATGGAGGCTGCGTATTCTCTCTCATTTTACCATAGATGTTTTGTGCCATTCCGGTTGATACTCCGTGCAAATGCGGATACGAATTTCGCGTTTTGTTTGTCACCGCGCGAAACGCTGTAACGCTCTTTCTCTCCCTGTCTCTTCCGCCTCTTTGACGTCGCGGAAATAAATCGAGACTCACTTGTGCATTCGCTTTTATTTCAGTCGACGATTCTCATTCTTGTCCGCGCTCTTTCAAGAGTTTTCGATCTTTTCTATCTACTTTCTCCACTTGTCGCCTATTCTGTTCCTACAAAGATTGCGATCACGCAACAATGTACTTTTCGTGAGTGAGTTTACTCGAAACACGTCTACACGCGCGCGAGAGTTTGTGAAGAATTTTATTCATCTAGTGCGTGAAAATTATGTGTGTGTGTGTGTTATCTCGGAACGTAAAATTCGACGGATCGCGGAAACTCGTTTGGATGTGACTATGTGTCGCACACACTTGTCGACAAGATCTCGATGGCGCGTAAAAAGAAAATTGCGGTAATAAATGTCACTTTGACAGCTCTATCTTTTTGCGCGCAACGAGCGATTAAGTCTTGACAACGGGAAAAGAAACGCGCTGCCGTCCGTTTGCGTAAAAGGAAAATCTGGTTTATTAATATGATGAATGGTAACTAGAGAGTGAAGTTTCTACGACGGTACTTGTCTTTCCCGTATTATTCCGCACGTAGCGCGCCGAGGCCCGCCAAGTCTCTGACGAATACAAATCGTCGCTCTCTCGCTTTCCATTCGGACTATTCTCTACAGCGGTTCTTGCGTTTCTTCTTTCGCACGGAAGAAGATGAAACCGAGTCTTCTTTCCGTCCTTGTACTAGCTATGTGTAAGATTTATCGCTGAGTTTTTCTCAGCCGCAGCGATTCGTTCGCGCGGTATCGCGTCCATGCGTCGCAGTTATCAAACACGTTTGCGTGATTTTCGAACTTTCGCGTTCGTGCGCGACGAGGAATCGTTCCAACATTTTTAGGTCAACATTCGAACGAAGTGGCTCGTACGACGAATGGGCGCAGCGGCAAGTACAAAATTGATTTCCAACGATGTCGTGTCTACTGAGGGAAAGAGAGAGGGAGAAAGGGAGAGAGTTTTTTCTCGATCGTTATCAAATAAAACTGCTCGGCGGCCACACACGGTAGATAATAAATGATGGCGATCGAGAGTTTTCTCGGTGAGCGCGAATCAAACCGGTGGCAAGTTTTTTGCGCCACTTCGAGCGACGCTTGCTTATTCACAGACGGGAGTTCATAATCCTTCGCGGCGGCTTTCCGGCTCCATTAGAACCGTTCAATCATAGATATGATCGATCGTATGTCAGCTTTTTCCATCCGCGAGGAAAACCACCGCCCGCGCGAGGCTTTTGCCGTCGTCGTTGCAACACACAGATACGTACGAAGGCGGAAATACCGGATAAGCCGAAAGTTCTTCTCTGTCGGAAAGAGAGAGAGAAAGAGAAAAAGAAAAAAAAAAGACACGCGGAAGACGGAGTGGTAAGTGCCGCTTCGCTAACGCAATAAGACCACCGAGCTTTTACCTCCGTTTCGCGGCGAGCAGCAAGAGTTGTTTCGTCGGATCGCTTGATCGATTACTGCCGACCGATACAGTTGCTCTGTGTCTCGTTTCGCCGGCTAATACTTTAATCCGACGCGTCGTCTGCGACGAAAAATTGATGGAAGTTAGCTGACTTGAATGGAGAGAAAAAATTAATCGACGGGGGAACGTAAGATGTTTTGCGAATTTATCAATAATAAAAATTTCATAAAAATAAGAATTTTTCTGATGTTAATATTGTCTGCGATTTTAAAAACTACATTAACGCGGTCCCGGAATAACGCGGAATGTCGGATAATAGTTGGTGATTGAGAGATGTGGCGTTATCAATTATTTACATAATATCATTCAACATCTAATATATATTGATCTTTGATCTAAAACCGACTAATAAACCGCGCATCATTTCGTCATACGCGTATCATTACAGGCGACAACAATTTACTTTCTCGGCTCGAATATTCCAGCGAAACGGACATAATTTATGAACTATGATATTATCTAAACGCGTGCGCGCGCGCGCGGCATACTGAACGTGCTCAGATATGACGTTGTTACATAATTCGTTGCTGTTGCATGTTTGCCACAATTGCGGACTTTGTATAAATCGCATTACTACTGTTATGACGTTACACACATGATTAGCAATTATTCTCGACGTTTAAATGCAACGATAGTTAACCGAGGATGTAAACAAAATGTTCAACAACAACTGATAGTTAGCAATAGCAATGTTTGAGCATTCGGACGATTATTGCGAGCGGAGATACGTTCTAAAGAAGAGTCATTGGTAATGAACGAAGGGTTTGCGAGCTCACAAACTCGACTAAACGCTTTAAAGTGATATTATCTTACTCTAATCTGTCTACGTGACTTTTAAATCTCTTTTAATAATTTTTCTTGAGTTGTTCAAGAGGCAAATGTTCAAGTCTCAAAACAATGTGTCAACTCGTCATGTAAACTTTGTACACCCGTAATTTAGTCATCGTTCTTAAAATATTTGTTTAGTCAGTCGCGGTGGAAGTTGTTCCACGTGATCAACTACCACTCGTGAAAAATTAGTTGGTAAATTACTACTTCGTGCGATAAACCTGTCGTGTCTAAAAAAGGGTCACCGAGTTCCCGATTCGTGCGCGACTAGTTTCCTGCCTGCAGCGGGGTTTCGTTCGCGCGCAGCCGGGTAATAATTCGATCAAATCAAGATTTGTACTTGTGGAGTCAAGTAAACGGTAACGTCTCTCCGAAAATGGACGATTTTCTCACAAAGTGCGGATTAGGGGGATAAATTGTGTTGTAACCAACGCCGAGAATCGAGAGAAAGCTGGGGGAAACGGCGACATAGCACCAGTTCGTTTTATTAAGAGAGATTAGTAGCTTGCGAAGCTCTTAGTGGGTCCGGCCTTAAGTGAAAGACGAGCAGAATGACTGCCGGGAATGATTGATCGCGTCACGCCCACCCTCGCGCGCTGACCTCCTTCACAGAGAACGCGTTCTCTTTTCCTCTTCTTTCTCTCTCCCCGTTTCCCGGACAAGCCCTCGAGAAATATTCTTTGACAGTGAATAAACCCACGCTTAAAAACTTTCTCAATCTTCTCACTTCGCCCCCTCGGACGAGCCTAAGACTCAAGAAGAATCACGTCCTTGCCGGAGTCGTTCGTGGTATCGATAATACACCAAAAGCGGGTGGCTTAACGAGCAAACTTGAGTTTTATTCTTTATTCGTATACATAGAAACTCAATATGTTTCTGTTGAATATATCATAGTTTCAATTTGCATTTTCGTTTAACTTTACCTCATTGTGTTTCTGTAAATATGTGACTCATGTAAATGTCACATTTTCGTGAATATACACTGATAAAAAAATGGTTGAGCGAAAGACTGAGGGCGAAATATTTGAGAGAGAGAATTTGATCGAAATATTTCAACGAGATCGATGCTGATTGCTTGTCTAATAATTCTCACACTCGCAGTAAAATGAAACTCGCGATTAAAATCGATTGCAACTTAATTACCCTTAGGCTGTGTCGCCAGTAACGTAGTACAAAAATAATTTGCAAATTGAATTTATTGTCTATTCCATTAGATTTCTACGTAACAAAATGTTTACAATGATATCAACCATAGCTGAGACAAAAAAAACAAAAAAAAAAAAAAATAGATTTCAATATAGGAATAAGATACAAGTTATTTATCTTTCATTTCCCATATTACCGCAGCAGTGATAGCACGTGTAACAAAATTAGGCGACGACGATGTGACATTAAGTACCGCTATTTGTTTTTTATTACCGGGCTGTAAGAGACAGGAATACCGGCGGAAGGAAACAAACGGTCAATAATTATTGGTCCAACCTTTCCGAAGAAGGGACGGACATCGTCGCACCCTCATCATTTGTTCTGCGGTTCCGTTTATACGTACATGAAATTTGTTACGTAAAAAAAGATCTGTAACATCTTTGTTTGTTAAAAAACCATCGCACCGAATCGAAAAACATATTGCCGGCTTTCTTTGATTTTTGATCTAAACCTTAACAATCTTATTACACGTCACTAGCTAGTGCATACGTTATTCTTTCGTCCGCGATCGCATAAGAAGCGAAAGGACTTTCCTTCGCTGAAGAGAAAAATTGCCCCCGTTCCTGGAAATGCCACCGTAATTTTCCATACCTTTAACCCCGCGCGACGCGCATGGGTTGGAAGACTCGCAATGAACCATGACTTTGTCGACGGGATCGACGCGACATTCCCGGGCCACGTCGCGTGATTTTTCGTTTTCTCTCGTTCCGCAATCACCACGGAGAAGACAGATTTCCCGCACGCTTGCACGAAAGCACGAGTGACGATTTGCCGTCAACCAATTTCGGACTCGTTCCGGATCGACTTCAGAGATAGAAGATTTAAAGCACCGGTGAATTTTTTTCTAAACGAAATGTTATTCAGAGATAAAATTCTCTTTTTTAAAAACAGCAAAATTATCTGAAAGATAGTTTATATTTTTCGATGTGTAAAACAGACGTCTTATTTAGAAATAATTCGCAGAAAATAACTTTATCGAGTAATGTCTCACATTAAAAGATTTTGAAATAATCAAAATTCTCAACTGGTCAACGATGCGCGCTGCAGTTCGCCGCTAAAACACTCTAAATACTTTCAGTCACTCGAGGAAGCGATATATCACTCAGGAGGTACCGTACACTTAAATCTCGATCATGGCTATGATGAAACAATATCGAGAAAATTCAGTGTCATTCCTGTGGGAATATCGTCGGAATTGAGTCGTAACGATAACATATCAGACTTCCTCAAACTCGGCGAGATTGTCGACACGTTTGACATCGGAAGTCTATCTGTTCGTCCAATCTATGGATGGAAGCCGATCGCACGCGCGATCCGTCTGTCGAGGGGTGTAGGATCGATTTACGGACGTGACCCAGTTGATATCACGTTACCTTTGGCGGGGGCGCACGTCTCGATTCCCTCGTGCAAGCAAGTGCGAGATCCGAGAAACAAACCGATCGTATGGGATTACGTCAGGATGAAGAGAATTGTCGTTAAATTAGTCGCGGAAATCTTACCATCACGCGCGATAGACTCGACGCAAAGAACATCTCTGACTGTCCAGGAGCAAAACCCAACCTCCGAAAAAGTTGAGCAATCGTGCGCGATAGGGCAAAGAATTGTACAAAACAGAGCTCGTTAGTCCGCGCTGTTGACCGGACAAATTGAATCAACACGCACTTCTTAAAAACAACACGCGTTCGTGTTGCGCTAACACGAAACAAAGCTTGCAATTTTCTTTGACTCTCTGGTCTGTTTGAGTTTGCGGCGCGCTACCACCTCGGTTAAAGAAAAATAAAAATGTCATCCCGGTTCCTATCCATCCTCACGGGACGCTCCGGCTGCGAACGCAAACTTTCCGAGTTTCTCTGCGACGTGCGCTTGCAATAAATTCGAGAAATGCATGTTACAAAAACGATTACCCAAGCAAGAATAATTCTTTGATATTTACATATAAGACAACATATTTATTTTCTTTTAATATCTTAAAAAAAAACTATATATTTAAAGAAATAGACTTTACCAAAATCGATACGAAATATAAATCGTTGAGAAATAGCGTTTTTTTGATCAAACAAATAGTTAAACAACATGCGTATGAATGCTATTGTAAGGATTCGAGCAATAATTGAGAAGCACTAGGGTTATTAGACGGCACTGAATTTAATGCAACGAGTAAAGGTACTCATTCATTATAATTAAACAACGTCTTTTAAGTGCGCGGTTACCACTGCCAAAGAAACGATTCTGTTGGCTGCTCGATAGCGATTGCTGTGCTCGTTATTTTCCGGCACTTGGTTTCTCGCGAATCGGTAAACTTCGGCAAGCCCGACTCTCTGTGGTGTCTAACGGTGTTTACCGGCAGTTCGTTTACGCAAAACATGCGTGAACCGGAACTACGCGTGTGCAGCTGTTGCTGTATAATATTCTGGAAAATTCCTTACATCATACTGTTGACATAATCCTGTTTAAGTTTAATTGCGACGTTGTATAAATATGGAAAACTTTGTGACGATATAAAGAGGCGATCAAAAGAAATTTCTCTGTCACTATGCTAATGTTCTTTGAAGTCTTGAATAACTATAATTCATATCAAGAGTTTGAGTGTCATTAATACATTAACTACAGGCTGTATGCGTACAATATCGCGACTACATGAAATTGCAGGGAGCCGTGTTTTTTGTTTGCTAACACGTAGCGCGTGTATAGCGCGGAAAGTGATATTTACCGCTGCTTTGTGAAGGTGGATTTAATGCATGCATGCGTACACGCGGGACGCAGAATAATGCAGCAGCGGTAAGTTATATGACATTTAGAGGGACAATTTACAAAGGGAACGCGTTGTACTCGCACGGCTGCGAGAGGTGTAAATATAAAAAAAAACTTTATTTCCGTGAGCACGACAGACTCGCAGTCGGCGATATTGTAAAAGCTAACAAATCCGCGCTTGAACGTCAATTATGTTCAATGCGGCGTATACAGATTAAATTTTCCGTGCTAAAATTTATCAGCATACAAATTCCACCGATGTTTTATAGATGGAATTTCAATTCTCATGTTTATAAAACATATCCTGTAGTTTAACATTACACCGATGATATATACGATGAAAGTCGTACAACACATTGTAACATTTTGATGCTTTTCACATATCGGCGCATCCGCAAAATCCAATTCGATAAAATTACACAATTGCGATAAAATTACACGATATTAAATAACAATTTAGCAAAATTGTGAAATATTGTATTTTATTTTGCAAACGTGTATGAACACAGGGCGCAAAAAAAAAAATTAAAATAAACTAACTAGATCAGGCAAAATATGTACACGAGAGGAGCGTGGCCAATTCGCTCGCAGGAAGAAAATAATTCGCGAAGAAACGCGAAGCGGAAGAAAGACTAGAAAAAAAAAAATCTCTGCGAGAGAGCCGCATGGATACCGATGAGTTAGAGGCCGCAGAAATGAAAATTCCGACCAGCTCGTCCGTGAAACGCGGTCAACCGTCCGTGAGGAAAGAAATTAGCGCGCAAACTTTAGATCGCTAATTACGTCTACGTTGGGTCTGCGCGGCGTGCGGAGGTGCACGTCTTTACCTGTGTAAAAGGCACCGCGGAACGAATTCCCTTATTTCGTGCCGCGCGACGGCAGCGAAAAGTAAGTGAGGCGCCGCGCCGGACGGACGTCGGGTCGGGGCGATGCGAAAACTTCCTAGACACGTAGGAACGATGTGTCCGTCGTTTTGCTCGTGCTGCGCGGTCGTAATGACGGCGTCGTGAGGGTTTACTACGTGCAAACTCGCTGCAACTGGGGTATTAGAAAAAAGTTCGCTGTTGCGGTGTACCGCCGTCGGTACGAAAGTAGCGCGGCAGGTTTCCGCCGCGGCGAATCATGCGGCGAGTTTTCGTGTGCTTAAAAGCGCCCCAGCTGACACGTCGGGCGAAATGTGACGAGGAAACACGACTTACCGCAGGGTCATGCGGTGGAGCTGAAGATGAGAAGATTTTCGGCTATTCTTTCTATTTCGAAGAATGCAGAATGCACTGCGCATATATACACGATGACCTCGCGCTGTAGTTAATTAAGCGAATATACCTGTCCTTTTTGCAAACATGAAAATTGCATCGTTTGGAAAAAAGACTGATATAGACGCGGTAAAATGCTCTAATACAAAATTAAGCAATTACGTTGCTTTTAGGTAGATGTAAAAAATTAATGATTTTTTTTTTCGGTTGGTTGAAGATCAATGAACGGAGTGTATAATTATAGGTATTTGCATCGAACAATTTTTTCGCTATTTCCACCGTATGTATACTGGCCAAATTATTGTTCTCATTTTTGCACAATGTTACTATAAAACATTATAATACAACGTATGTAGATCTAGGTACGTCGTAAAATTTTCACAAGCGTTGAAATTACACGCAACGACGTGCCGCATTAAATAAGTATATACTCGCATATTCAAAAGAATCTTTATTAGAGATATCAGTTTTTTCACTTTTTAAAAAATTAGAACAAATTTTGCGTTTTAATGTAAAAATATTTCAATAAATTATTTTTTTGAGCGATTATTTTCTCTGTTAAAATTCGTCAACTTTTTTCTCTTTAACCGGTTAACTGGCAATGTATCATATATG
>QVNV01017296.1:0-34555 GCA_014825455.1 Pseudomyrmex pallidus | reverse complement strand
AGTGGTTTTTGGAAAAGATCTCAAGTCTAGAAGTTAAAGAAATACGAACACAAAGAATTTGCGTATATCACATATGTCAATATTTTATATCTGTATTCAACTTAATTTATTTCATTAAAATGATCGGTAATCGACTGTTTTTTTGTTTTCAAAAAATGGAGATTGGTTCAGACAATATTATATAAAACATTCGAATTTATAGCAGGACTTTCGTCTCGTGATAGAACTACCTTAAAATATCATTGAGTAAATGTTCGCTTCCGCACGATGACACGAGCTGTTGCTTCTTTTTTTTTATGGATGTAAAAAAGAATGATATAATGAGTAAAAAATGATACAGTTTGTATTTGTTGTTACATTCTTGTATCCACGTGTAATTGTTTTACATCGTCTTAACGTTTGTCTTGTGTTCGAGCGATACGATCTTGTTACTTTAATTTGTCGCGAAAGACTATACGGAAGTAGTCTTTGTGAATTGTGTGCACACAATTTGCGCGGGCGGAGGTCGAGATGAGGACGCGCGGAAATTTGAGCTTCTGCAGAAGGCGGTCGGGGTAGATATTCTTGAGAGTGAACCGTCTCTCGCGGGTACGTTTGCATAACTGCAGCTTCTCTTTTGAATTAGCAAGGTCACTCACCGATTTCACCCGCGACTTCGACGACAAAGCACTTTGTCGCGGGCGCGCGTTCCCCTCCAAGTTCACCGAACACATTAAGAAATATCGCCCGGAGTCGGGAGAAATACTTCTTCGCCGGCGAAAGTTTCGCGGTTTGTGAGTAATTACGCGAGCAAATTGTTCTCTCGTACCGACGACGACGTTGTCTACACGTCGTTCCATCGCGTGCTTTTCTTTGCCTTCTCTTAGCTTTTCTTTTTTTTTTTTTTTTTTTTTTTTTTTTCCGTCTCGTTTTGTCGTTTGGTCCCAGATAGTATAACCGACATTCAGCAGTAAAACGAAAGCAAGGACTGGTTGTTAAGATAATGCCGGTACTAACCGGGCCGGGGGAAAAGTCCGGAAATAAAAATATAATAGCGCCCGTGTAAAACTGGACCGTGGATTCGTGCATAAGTTATGATCTCGGGAGGCAATCTTCCAGTTGCGGCACGTTTAGGATTTATTATGGAAAATATACGCGTGTACCTGACTCGATAAAATATTCGAACACACATCGATGCAGAGACAAAATGGTAAAAATAAGTAAAATATGTGTCGTTGCACGTTTGCACATACAGTACAACGAAGCTGCAAAATTAACAAAGACATCCGATTTCGGTTCATTCGTTCGTATGATCAATAAATGAATGTGTAACTTGTATTTGCGCCGTGTGTGGTACAATAGGAGTAAATTATGTGGCTAATCAATGAGTAACGAACCGAAACGAGAGCGTTTGATACAATTTACAGGGTCGCTTTGTTGATTACGTCTGCGGTCGTGTGATAAAAATATTATTCTATTTTTTTTTTTTTATTGCGAAATACACTCACGTCACAAATGCGTTATTTTCGATTTTTGTTATTATTTTATATCACATTTTAAAATAATATGTATGTACATATTTTTATTCTATATCTATAAATTATTTCAATGTATTGAGAGATTAATATTGTAATTGGAAAATTTTTAGTAATGTCATTTTTGAGTTTGTGATATGTGCATATAATTATTACGGATAATTACTCAATACCGGTATGACAGGAGGATTCGAATCTCAGTAAACAAATATAACGAGTGGACGAACGAACTAGGAGAAAAGGATTTGATATCATTACTGAGTGATGCAATGCGTTTCTAAGTAGCGCTTAAACGCTGGTAGAAGAGCGTTACAAATCGTAGGGTAGGAAAAAGCGTTTACGAAAGTTTTCAATTACATTAGGGACGGGCATTAAGCTCGCCTTCGACGAGTCTGTGTAGGATTCACCTGGGATCTTCACCGTGGCTCTCGCTCCGACTTGAATCGAGGGAACGAAACGGGTAAACTTATAAACTATGGAAGTTACTTTCCTATTCAATGAATTGACCGTATATATCCTTCCTGTATGTACCTCGAAACCATTCCGCACCTCGATTCTTCCTCCTTCACTTCCTTTCTTTTTCTCTCTCTTTCTCTCTTTCTTTTCTTTTCGAATATTTTTCCCTTTTTGTCTTATTATCTGTCACCGCACGTGAGAAAGAATACAGCGCAGACGAGTCGACGGCGGAAAATTACCAGTTTTCGAACTGAAATGTAAACCGCGACGTGTCGCACGGAAGAATAGATCTCTTTCTTTTTTTTTTTAAGCGCGGCTACATAATTATCGTGATTCGTCATTCATAAATTTTTCTCTACTACTCGCGCGCAACCGCGGAATCAAAAATATTTTGCAAAGAAATGCACAGAAATTTTATACATATCTATATGGAAATTTAACATTTCAGAATGATTTCTCTCTCTCTTTGTGAATGTGTGGTTAGTGTAAATTGCGTGTGACGCGCGACAATCAGTTAAAACTGATGAGCTCGAATGGGATCGATAATTTGATGTAAATACGCGGTAGCGCGGAAGCGTCGATGAATGTGTCTGCGGATGTGTCTGAATGCTCGGCTCGCTTCCTGATGCGCTCTCGTGGCGCATCAATTTTCGTCACGTCGGCAGACGGTGGCCGCAGGAGATACGACCTGCCGACTTTTACGACACGCTCTGCCACGCTCTAATGGAGATATGGTTTTGTTTCCTTGTTACAGAAGTGGAAAGGAGTGTAGGCACCGCAGCACCGGGGGCGGCGGCTGCAGCTGCAGGGGGCTCTCGGGGGTTGTCACCCTCACCCGCCCCCTCGTCACCGTCGACCCCCGTAACGACTAGCAGCCCCACTGCCTCCGTCTCCTCGCCGTCGTCTTCACCTTCACCCTCTACTTCAGCTTCCGTCCTTGTCGCGGGACTCGATAAATCAGTGCTTCAGGTAAGCTCGCTTTACTTATTGTAGGTAGGACGCGTGCGCCACGACACTAAGCATTCTGTAAGTGGAAGTTACACGTCGAAAAAAAAAACTTATTAAGAGATCTTTTTTTATAACGTTTCAAGTTCTACATATGGAATTTACGGAGGAAAGGAAATAAAAGGGGTAAAATAAAAAGAATTAATAATATAATATGTGAAAAAAATTGATACACACCATTATGTCTCTGTGAATCAAAAGTTTGATAGAAACAGATAATAATTAACGGTTGGTTAACTTGATATTTTGTCGGAAGATATCAATTTGATTGCTCCAGTGTTTCTACGAAGCGAGATGGGGGCTGTTCTCACCGAAGAGAGCGAACGTTTCGCAAAAGAAATCCTACTCCTGTCCGGACTCGATTTATTTTACTCCTTTCGAAATGAGTTGTCTTGAAAATGAGTAAATCGAAATGAGTCGTCTTAGACGCGTTTCGTGAGAAATCTTAGGCGCGACATGGCCGAGACTCGCGTAAAATTTGGCCGTTTTCTCGCGTCTCCGAAAATGGCGGAATTACGATAATGGGAAGAGTCTGTCTGTCCTCGGGCATCTCTGCTAATTAAAGCGCGAGCACGGAGAGCTCGACTGACGAGAATACGGCAACGCAACGCGCGTTCCTGGAAGTCCGACACTAAGGGTCTCGCATGTTCCCAACTAGGGAACTAAAAAAAAAAAAAAAACTGTTGGCGGAAAATATACGTTAAAAGATCTCGCACGTAGGAAAAGTCGCGTATTTTTCACAAAACTCGAGCTCACTCGGCAGTTGGAAAAATAATTCAATTTGTGTTTTTGTGCGTATCGTTGAAGCGCTGACTCGGATTTACTCTCATATTTTATTAGTTTTGAGAGATTACAATGATAAATATCACAAACGCGCGTGGTAACTTACATCATATGTTTAATTACACTGGTGGTTTTTGAATTTTAACGAGTGGGATAATTGAAACAAATATATATGTCGGCGCTTTGTGGAAAGAATGGGAAAGGAGAAATGTGGAGAGCGTGGCTTAAAAGAAAAAAGCCTATTATCTCTCTGATGGAAAAGCGTTCCCTTTATGTAAACGTAAATTAAAACGAGTAAATTAAAAACGCGATGTTGCAGAGATTGCGTTGAACACACGAGTGTATTGTAGTGTATTCTCTGTTCTGCGTGCACGTCAGTATTATAGCGTGTTTCTCACAAGGGTGAGGAGTCTTAACTTGATTATCAAGGTGTCGACTAGATTGGATCCGCTTTCCACAATTAATATTCAGAGCGACGTGTACCCGGTCGACATTTCTAATAAAGCGTACATGTCTCTTTTTACCAATGATAGTTATGTTACAATTAACAAATGTAAAATTTAATAACAAAATATATAATTATATACTATATATAATATACACGTACATAATTATAAAGTATATATGTGTTTATACTTTTGAAAGATATTTAAACCGATTAGAAGTGAGACACAAATAAATGTTAATGTGTTTGCTGCACAAAGATCAATAACAAAAATTCTTGTGCTGAAAACTTTCACATGAATTAATCTATTAAAAGTTAATTTTACTCGCGCTTTTGCTACGCTTTCGCTTACATGCTGGCTTTTACGAAGCGGCAACAAACTTTGTTACCGCTGTCCTCTTCTCTCTCTCTCTCTCTCTTTCTCTCTCTTTCTGAAACACGCTTCGTCATAAATTACATGTAAATCTGTGGCGAAGCTGCGAGAATACGGAAATAGGGGAGATGTGTATTCTTTTTTTTTTTTTTTAGTAGGCGGATGTCAAACCGTCACGGAATAATCGGACGGCGCTTCGTGCGTGACATTTTAAACATCGCGGATAACAAAAGTTTTCCCCAAGGCTGTTATAAGGATGCTGTCCTTTTCGATAACCTTATTTCTGTCGTTTTATTTGTCACAGGCTTGCAATAAAAGAACTTTTTGCTTTTTTTTGTTTTTTATCACATTTTCGATTGCGATCTATTTATCATATTATGTGCACTAATTACAATAACTAAGTAAACACATTCACATAAAGGTTTTGCAAATTGTCTTTACATTTTCACATATTTCGTATTAGTCAGTTTTCTTTTTATATTTTGTAATTTATTCCGCGAATATCGTCCGATAATATTTCTGAAATTACCGACAAATTCCGACGAATTTTTCGCACGAGCGAGACGAGCGTAGGATCTGCAAGCTGCACAATAATAGCCGCGCCAGATCGAAGAGAGTCATCGTCGGAATTGCAAAGATGGAGTCTTCGGGGCTCGCTTATTGTTGATGCAGCATTGGCAATAACTTCTTATCGCGTCAGCACGCTCGGCGTGATCTCGATTTCGATTTTTATAGCTTGCGCTCTCCTCGATCAATCTGATTTCGACGGCAATTTTCGAAAAAAATGTGATCCCGACTGGATCTGCTTCGCGATTGGCAACGGTTATCAAGGATAGGGAATTAAATTTGTGTGACGTTGCGGACAACAGTGAAGGCCTGTGAAGGGAAGGAGCGAGCGTTCATGCGGGCGTATAACTCGGTCAATTTTATCCAATTATCGCGCCGGTTTCTCTCTTCACGCCATCCCTGATACTCATTCACTCGTCGTACTCGGGCTGCGGGTCTTACATAACGACGGACGTAACCCGAAGAGCACGCAAACCACTCAGCCGTTCTACTGGTATAATAGAAATATGATAAAATAAATGAAGTCGAAATCTCGCGCGTCTTTTATATCCGCGTCGGATGTTCCCCTCGCGATTCGTCGACCCGGCGAAGCGGAAACTTATTGTCTTTTATAGCATGAAAATTTAATTTAAAGACGCACTTGGTCGGCGCGATAAGTTTAATTCGGTTTCGGCAGACACGGTAACCATGTCGGTCTACGTGATCAGCGTTTTACGGGTGGATGTTAATATCTCCCGGATTCGTCGAAGAATATCTTCCCGACTCGCGTTACGTCTCTTCCTTATATCCTGCGGCTCCTGAAATTCGAGCAGGTATACCCTTCTCCGTTACGGCACACGATGGTGGTTTAACGAAGCGTATCTTCCTCTTCCCTATTCGTTGCGTTCTTTTTTAGTGTTTTTATTATCGGAGATAGAATGATGAAAGTTAATCATCTCTCTTTTAGAGAGGCGGCTCTCTTTTTGTGATAAAATACATTTATATTAAAAACGGAACGCGCAAAAAAAAAAACGCGTACGTCGTTATCGAGCAGATTGTCGGTTACATGTTATGTAATCTCTAGTATTTCTCTCTTGCGGTCCGAGTTTGTGATTTTTCCAAGCATGCTTTTTTCTTTGATCACTTTTTTTTGACTCGAGCTATCACGTTTATACTTGGCGGGATGTGTCTTTTGCGCGCGTAGGAACATTGAACGTTGCAGTTTCTCTGAAAATCTACATGTAACATTTCGCGAGTTCTTTGTAAGAGCACTGTAATCTTTGATCTTGCACATTCCGTTTCTGCACGCTAAGAAAAATCGAGGACACACTTTTGCGCCGTTAACACTTGCCTTGTAATTTTATAATAATTTTAGTTCGATCTTCCACACAGTTCAGTTTGATCTTACACTTTAGGGTAAACGACGTCGTGTGTGCAAAAGGTGTAAATATATATATATTTTTTTTTCGGCAATATGTAATATCTCCCCCTATTGTTCAGATAACTTTTTAGCAACGTCTCGGTCAACATTGCACAGGCTCCGGTACGCTTTTCCTATTTGCCGAGTCAACAGTCAGACTCCACGCAGCCAGTCTAACGCCATAACAGCTATCTCCCTGCTTCCATTTCCGGCTATGCTGTCGCAATGACAAGTATTGTGCTGTTTGCATAAAGCGATGAGAGGCCTCGAGGTAACGAGACTCGAGCAGGAACCAAGTTGCCAATGAAATTCTATTTCGCCTCATGATGGGGCAGACCACATTTCATGAACGCGCGCATTGATTGAGACGTCATGACATTCGCCCTCCTTCCAAAATATCTCGTTTAGAATTAATTCGGCGCAAAATTTTGCGCGTTTATTTATTTTATAGTGGCAACAGATGCAAAACGTTTAATTATTCTTATTATTTGTATTTAGTTTTTTTTTGAAGTAAAACAATAAGTGAAGTAAAAATAAATTCACATTATTTTACAAACATAAAAAAAAAAAAAAAATACATTGGTTTGCTCTCTTGTTCGGAAAATGCGAAATATTTTATCATTTCCATGACAACTCGGCACACAGTTAAAAGTCGATGTTGGCAAGAAAAAGCTTTATATTCAGCTACGCGAATTTTCGTCGTGTGTGTAAACAAGTTGCATATTTGTGAAACTTCTGCTGACCACAATCCTCTCGTGTGTAGTTTCCTATAACGAATTCCCGCGTCCACATTTCCGTGGCATTTCAATAATTTTGAACCGAGTCTCTTTGTGGTATTTGGCTTATTAGATTCTTGGTCGTTCTTGTGACGAAATATAACAAAGCTAGTTTACATGAATTCTGAGTAAAATACTAGAAATAGCAAACATTGTTTTCCATCGTGTGCCTGCAGTTTCAAGTGATTAACGATACAAGAATCCTTTTCATGTTTCCCCTATATTTTTCATAATTAAATTAGTTTCAAACTAATTATCGGAAAGTTCATATCTTGCATCATTGCGAGTTCGCAAAGCATACAAAAGTCTTTCACGCTACGTAACTTTTTGAGAAAGAAATTATTAAAACCAAGTCGCGAAGCTTTTTCCAACTATAATCTTAAGAACAATATTTTACCGTTTTTACGAAAGTAGTTTGATAACAATTAATATTAAAGGAAAATATACAATTAATGAAGGAAAATTGTATTTAGTTTGCGCTTAATGAGCAGTAATAACAAAAGTCTCTTTCGATTGAAAGAGACGATAAAATGGAGATGGAACAGCTTGTCCAATGAACCGTTTGATGCATCAGAAAGTCGTAGGGCGACAATCGAGAAACTTCGTGCAAAGTGCACCTGCGCCAACTTTTCACTGTTTACTGTCGTTCTGGGACAGCACCGTCGGGGATCGCTTCTAAGCGAAGAATTTTCCTTTAGGGTAAACGTGGAAGACGTGAACTTTCGCGCAGTCTAATAAACCTTTGCTTTTAGATATGTCTCGTGGCTATTGAGTCGAAAGTAGTCGTGAGCTTCCTTAGGCGAAAAGTGTTTTTTGAGGCAACACTCGCGACGATACGATTAAAGTTCGCGTTACTCGTCTCTCGTACTGAAAATAAGGGACAGGTCGCGTCGCGCACCGCTCGATCGTTGCCAAGCATCGTCAACGCAGTTGATTTCCGAAGGGAGATTGTATACGCCCTAACGCGTCTTTTTTATTACTCTGCTACTAAAACCGGTCGGTCGTTAAACTCTTGAAGCGAAATTCTCAGTTTCGATATAACGAATATATTCTGTTTTACGCGCTGAAACAGAGACAAGTTACGCGATAAAATATTATATAACGGACAAATAAATTTGTTAACGTTTTTATAGTGTAAAAGTATAAAAATTTTGCGAGTTGATGTTGAAAACTTTGATTTTGAAAAAAAGTATATTATAGTAAATTTCTGAAAGCTACATACTTGCATCGCCAATCTCGAAAAGAATTGAAGAACAAAAGTTACGAATCTCGAGTGCGCTCGATGACGAGCTCACATTTTAGAGGCGGGAAAAGAACGCGAGGGATATATGATCATTCATCGACAACAGGCACTTAATCAAGCCCGCTTCGAGTCGGACAAGGGTGGGTGAAAGGCGGAACGAGCTCAGGAGCTTAGGACTAGGTGGCAGACTCCAGGGGGTTACCGGACGGAGCGGGACCTTAATTTCCTGTAGCACTACGGTTTATCTCTTCCGCGATTTATCGACTCTCTCGAAAGTTCCACGTTTGCGATCCGGGGAAACCCTCGTCGAAGTGCTATAGTTCGGGTTTCTTGTCTGCTCGCTGTTGCGCGTCCCGCGATCGATCAGCCAGCGTTGGGCCGAAAATATCGGAGGGTGTTCTTTTTTGCCGATATGTTGTTTGCCGTTAAACCGTTTGGTCGGACGCCGCGATCTTTTGAAGTGTTTCAACTGCGGGATTCGACGCACAACACAAACGGGGCTACGCTAAAATCGCCAGAGGAGATATTTCTGGTATCTGGCGAAGCGTTACGCGGTCTTTCAAATGTGTTATTGGCTTTACAACTCGTAGTTCCAATGGGAATGCGAAATTACGCAACTCGTCTTGATATTTAATTAAACGCACCAATGGATTCCATTTATCAGAAAAAACTGTTCGTAATGACTGTTGGAAAATGCAAATTTGTAACACAATTGAGCGCTTGCACTCGTGATATTTAATAGCGGCTCGATCCATTTATAGGAGTAATTTTATATCGGTAGACGTTATCGCGTGAGAATGAGCTCCGACCATTTTCGTTGAAGGAGTTAGTTGTGTGACGGCGATTGCTCGCGTCTTTTAATAAAGGATAAAAGCTTTTTTCAATAAAAGCTCCGAGAATTATCGTGAGACACATCTTTGAGGTGTGACATGCAAGTTGTGTATATTTTGCCTTACAATTAGTCTGAACTCTCCAGAGTCTTAATGGATATCGAGGTACGAGGTAAATCGAAGCCGGCCACTTACGAACGGACACTCCCTGCTAATTTCCGCCAGCAAATATTCCAATTCCGGTCTCGCGTCCTCCCTTTCTCGGCAACATACGGCTCTTTTCCATCTCATTTAAACCACTTTCGGACGATGGAGACATTTCCTGCCGGTCTGCACATTTGCGAAGGAACACGAGTTAATTGCTAGGACTAATTCGTGATTAATATCTATCAAGAGATTATTTTTGCGAATTATTAAGTGAAAATCTATGTCGGTGCTCTCGTAGCATCTAAATATTTCAATTATGTACGGATGTATACATCGGATCGCAGTTGTGTCACACTGTTTCATGTTTTTGATTTAACAGATTGTCATTTAATAGTGTGATATATATTGCTTATCATTTTTTTTATTGCTTTTATTTGTTGCAGATACGTGACTGGCTTACGGTCGAAGAAGAGATGTTGCGACAACAATCCGTAGTTGTCGGCGATGTCGACGAAATCATGCACCTTCTTGATAAACAAAAGGTAAGCCACTTGTCATTTTTCATGGTTTTGTATTTTTTATATTTTGGAATTACTTGTAAAAATTAATAAGAAAAGTACTTTTTGATTCCAAAATTGCAACATGTGCGCGCTAAATTTATGTGGCTTGTCAGTATATAGCAAAAAAAGTGCAACATTATGTTGCTTCCGTTACATACTACACTTCGATGAAACAATTCTAAACGCAAAGGTTTTCGAACGCGCAACGGCTGAATTGTTACAACGAACGTTAGCATGCCTTTGAAGTTTATCGCAATTCTCTGAAGCAAGCTACAAAAGCTACTACTTTCGAACTGCCTCATTCGTGCTTGCGTAGCATTATTGGAAGTTCGCCTGTCGCTTTTTCCCCTTTTCCCTTCTTTTTCACATTTCAACAACGACGCCGAGTAGTAGTCACGAAATTGGAACCATAGACATTATTTGCTGTTTCTGCTTTATTCATGAGGTGACTTGCATTTAATTATTGTATCAATTGTTGATTTTCCCAACGAGGTAGCGGCGAAACTTATTGTGTGTAATGTGTATTTATTTCGCCTGTTATTTTTCGAACATGACGGAGCGAGTGGTAAAACCAGCCGAGAGAAAGCTAAAAGCTCCAGTGTCGGTAAGCTCGCGATCTGTCGTGCTATGCAGTCGATACTATTCAACCCTCGGGGGGTTGATTCGCGAGCACTGGGGGTAAATGCTCGCCCATCTTTTTCGCAGACCTGGTCTACCAGCGTAATACCGTGAGTGGAAAAGTTATCAGCTGAAGGTGACGGGGGGGAAAAGGCAAGGGTGCGGCCGCGAGAAAGGGCGAAGTCGCTACGAGTTTTCAAAATACAAAGGTAGGGGTGTGTTGGGTGACTGACCGGGAAAACCCTGACATTGGCATTGGCATTAAGAGTCCGACGAACGTTGCCACGCCTTCCTTTGTGCGTCGACGTCGTGCTGCGCGTTATTCCGCCATGGTTGTTAATTGCAGTGGACTTAATGGATCGATATTCCAAACTGCGAGCGCGACGGGAAATTTCGCTTTGTCCGACCGCATAACAAAGTTAGAAGTAAATTAATCAGAGCGGGTAATATTATTTGCTTAATTAATGCACATTGTGTGCGTTATAATTGCTGCAACCGTTATTTTCTCACAGTGTGACGAACGTAACATTACGTTCGAATCGTGGAAAAACAACGTTGCACAAAACGGGTTGCGAGGTTTTTCGTCGTAAAAAGTTGCGCGCCATCGAGATGTTTCTACGTTCTTGCACCTCGAATATGCATATCTGGTCCTTCCTCTCTATCATTCCCTCGCGGCGGTTTTTCTCCTATGAAAAACTTTACCGCGGAAATAATAGGAACGTTTACCGTAAATTTTCCCGGGCCAAGGCACGAGAGTACATTATAGCACGTCCCTTCATTCCCCCCCTCGTCTTTGTGCATTATGTCTGGGAAACTTACAACGTCAGCTTCGAGGAAACTGGCATTTTCCGAGCCGCATTCTTCCGCGCGCGAACGCAAGAGTCTCATTACAAATTTCAGAGACCCTCATATTCCAACACTCTGCCATATTTAAATCCGCGCCAAGTATTTTCCCTCGCGATTTAACTTCGAAAAGCGTGGTATAATTTTGTCTTACGACAGCTAATTTTTTCCCCATGATTTTGAAACTTGATTTTAGATATCTTTCATAATAAAAGAAATAAAGGAATAATATAAGTCATTATAATTTCGATGTGGCAGCAATTGTTCGCGGAAAAACTAATTCTACGCGTTGGATAATGCGAATGCTACGAAAAAAAACTATATATATAGAGAGAGAGTAAGCTATATTTATATATATATAAAAAATACATACATATACAAGATTTCTTTTCGAACAGGAATTTCTCTCTATATGAACGAAACTGAAATCATATTTTTTTTTTCGTGTCCGCGCTGCGTGCCAAACAAATGTTGTGAATAGGACACTTGATTGATCATTGACATCGTGCTCTCTGCCAAGCGACGAATCATACGGTTGTCTTATCTGTAAAACGGATATTTCGGGGAATGCGTTTTGGGAGAGTGACCGAAAACAATAGGTTTGTTACGGCAGCGTTGTTATTGATTTCCGATTGGGAGGAAACTGAGGAAGAGAGATATTTTGACGCGCCGAAGGCGCAGAGATAACGCGTAGACAGAGATTTCACGCAGTGTGGATTTTGTGCGTGGCATTTGGATAGAGTTTGTTCTGCTTACACACAAAATCGTGACGGTATTGTGAGTAGATTAAAGGAGACTAATTATACAATATGTGCGTGCGAAAAGATTGTGCAGTTTCTGTGATATTGAGCCACGCTAACGTCTCTCTTCGAATCATATTACAATTACACTCGACGTAATTGTCACAGCACATTTTGTCCTGTTCTCTCTCTTTCTCCATCTCTTTCTGTCTTTCTCTCTGTCGAGCTTACTTAAGCTTGCTCCATTGTTAACATTACACAACTCATTGTCGTCACCTGCTACGTAACAGGATTCGCTCGACAAAGCCCAATTACCAAGATCCAGGTTGTTCGTTAGCGTAAAATGTAACTTTCAGTCATTCGAATATTTAAACGACAAATCTTTTTATGAGAGATATAAAATTAACAAGAACGTGTATTTGAAATGTGAACGAAACGTGACGCGTATGTGAGCGATGCGTTATAAATATTAATTAGTTTTATGTTAAACCGATTCTCTCAGTAACAATAATTTATATATTTCATCATGTTAGTTATTATAATTATTATTGATTTTTACGTATCTCAATTAAACTGATATTAAGAGCGGAATTATGTATTACAGTCTATGTATCGCAAACGTTTGCGAAGTGTTATTATCCAGATTATTATCTCGTTATCTCGAGTTTCTCAAAAGGAATCTTCTCACTTCGCGTAAAAGAAGGGTCGTAATCACCACGTCGTGGCAATGATATCCGCACTATTCGCGTGAGCCGCTCTTTCTCGCCGATTGTACCGCAGCTTGTTCGCGTAGTGCACGTTTATCGTACAAGCTATCGTATAACCCACTCCCTTCGTCTCTCGGACGACGTCCTTCACACACCGGGTGCAATAAACGTCCGCCCCATTATTTCCTCCGTTCCGGCTTTGTTGCCGGCGTCTGATAACTCCAGCGCAACCATCTCATCGCGACTCCAAATACTCCCACCTCCTCGTCCAAAGGATTTCAGGGTTGCACTCCTTATACCGTGGAGGACTTGCCGAGTAATAATGCCAGGGGAGAGCGCCTGTAGTTATGAAGAACCTTCCACGATCTCGCAATTTCCCGGTTACGCCGGTATCCGGTGAATAGCTGTCCTCATTCCATAACGCGCGTGCGAGCTCAGAGTTTGTATATATGGCTGGTATATATGCGCACGAGC
Source organism: Pseudomyrmex pallidus (assembly GCA_014825455.1). Lineage (NCBI taxonomy): Eukaryota > Metazoa > Arthropoda > Insecta > Hymenoptera > Formicidae > Pseudomyrmex > Pseudomyrmex pallidus. The sequence continues at coordinate 21,075 of QVNV01017296.1, read as the reverse complement.
GTTGACGTACGGAGAGTGTCGCGGATTTTCCACGCGAAAATTGAAATTCGCCGTCTTCTCGTCTCGGGGTTTCTATCGGTACACATATCTTCGGAGAAAATCGCGATCCATTTTCGCGAAGTCCAACGTCGCCAGTGACGTTATCGGATTTAGTCAAAACGATGAAATCGACAAAGCGCGTTTAGACGAAACTGCTTTATTTCTTTTCTGCTAATTGTTTAACAACAAGAGTTTTTTTTCACGCATTGATTTCATCATATTTTTGATTTTATGAAATTCAGTACTTCGCGAAGGCTTCTGAAAGTTGGAGACGAGAGAAGTACGATAACCAATTATACCGAGTTTTCGACGAGAAGTTTCTTTCCGCGTCGCTGAGTACTATAATTATTTCTGTAATTTATATCATAAGACCGCGATACTCGTGCGCAACTTGTACAACTTTTACCTATCCAACATTCGGCACACTCATAAAGAGATGTCGGACTTTGACAATGAATTTATGATGAAAAGTTGCAGATACTTTGATACATTTTCATAAGTAATTTTATATTTTGCAGTAATTTTTTTTCTTTCTCTCTCTACACAATAATTTATCGTCATCGTCATTTTAAGAGAATCCAAAAATGTTTTGCTGTTTAACTTTGAAGTTATTTGCATGATACTCAACGCAGTCGTAGTGTTGTGTAATATACCTATCCAGATGATTTGTGCATGATGTATGTACTTACATTATGTGTATTTATTCGTAGAGAGTAATGACTGTGACCGTCTTCTTTCAACCATTTTCAGCTTGACTTTTTTGTTTTTTACGTGTCAAGCGATTTCAGCTTTCTTCAGTTTCGACACGATGCAATTTTTTTTTCCTCTGTTCTGTATGATTCAGAGAGGAAGAAAGACTTGCCGCTGCTTTTATGTCACTCGCGTAGTCGGTCGACGCGCGTACTTCGGTTTAATGGCAAATGCGTTTGTGACGTACATCGTACATCTTCATATACACGAGGGTTTTTTCGTTACATTTGTCGTGACGTGTCGTGACAATTACGCATTTTGAAAAAAACAAGACTATTATTAGTATAAAACACTCAGTTTTACGCCTTGCAACAAAAAACTTACTTAGTACTTGGACAAGAGACGCAATTAAACAGTTCAGTCGTAAGCGATGTAATTGACTTAATACGCGGTTTATTCTTCGTATGTTATTGCTACTATCATATTAGATATTTAGAATTTGAAATTAGCACAACTGCTGTCGCATAAAAATAATTAAAACTTTGGAGTATTTATGTTTTTTTCTTTGCCTCATGAATTGCGGAGATATTTTGCTGATGTAAAACTACTTAAGTATATCTGATGAAATTTCATCCGGTATTGGTCGCGAGCTTACCCTTACCGCTTTACTTTTGCTTTCTTTGCGTACTTATTATTTTTTCCATTTCACCTCCGTTTCCACTTCTTGCATCTTTCATTCGTATGCCCGCGGGCGACGGAAAATGCAATCATGAAACTCGACGCGATGCGACGACGTTGCGTTGGGGAAAATATGTTCGCGGTTGATAAGCATGACTGTACGAGTTGCTGAGCTTTTCTCGCGAGATTTTCAATACTTTTAAGCGAACCTATCTACGACTTGCACAAGAGTATTCCAAGCCATTCGAGTTGTGCGATTATTTTCTCTTCTGAACAAACAATCGTTTTTTTTTTATTTTATAGAAACTTGTAACTTACGCTCAATATTTTACATGGGATTTTAAAAAACTATGTAATATCGAAGCTTTCCACCTCATAGTATAATTATATCAAAATACTAGTTAAAATCCATACAATCTGTTAAAATAAAATCTGTATAGATAACACAACAGACAATATAAACAATTTTTTTATTTATATGCACATATGCTGACCAATTTTAAATATTATGATAAAATACAGCCGTGTGTGAATAGTAGCAAGACTGTTGTAAATTGACAATAATGAAATAAAAACGTTTTGTAAATTGACACATTGATAGTGAAATAAAAACGTTTGAGAGAGAGAGAGAGAGAGAGAGAGAGAGAGAGAGAGAGAGAGAGAGAGAGAGAAAGAGAGAGAGAGAGAGAGAGAGAGAGATCGAGCGCGCAAATGGCTTTAATAGAATTGTCGAGGGAAGTTCAGAAAAGGGATGTGTTTTAGTGGTTATTCGGTAGAGTATTTTTCGTGTGCGCAACGCGCATCTTCTTTGTCGATCCGTGTTCCATGGGATTAGATATAATGGCAGCGACGGGTTGAAACCTACGGTTTACAGTTTTATCTACTTCGAAGCTAGTCTCGAAATTGCGATTTTTACGCTATATTTCGATAGTTTTGAAAAATATCGCAAAATGTTACAACAATTCCCTCTGCAATAGTTTAAACACACACGCTTATTTTCAGTTGAATGTTTCTTTCAAGATCTATTACTATAATTAGTAAATATTTTGACTTAGATATGATTTTACGAAACAGAACTTCTTAACGAACAAATAATGAGTTAATTAATACTCTCCGTGATTTATATCATACGAATCGCCCTCGCGTTTGCTTTAAATTTTGTACAGCTCGCAGCGCTCGCTAAACGGGCACGTTCCACCCGAATTTTGCCCTCTATAGGCTCCGTATCCCATGGGATACGGAGATATATAACGTTTCCCTAGTTACCAAGGGTTACCCATGAAGTACCGTCAGATGTTGAATTCAGTTTGACGACGCGCTTCCATCGAAGTACACGCGTACGAAAATCATGTAACGACGACGTCGCGTCGGGAGGATTATTTATTAATTATCGTCGACACGTATGTATACACGATCGTACGTCGAATTGATTGCGTACGTAAACGCGCATTTCTCGCTACGCTCTCGGTTGCACTTTTTTGTATTCCGAACGTTTCCGAAAACGGTAAACGATTTTCAGTGTCAACTCGCAGCTCTCAAACTCGACGCGCCGCGTATGTGTGTGTGTGTGTGTGTTGTTTACGCACGTAGTTATTTAGCCAGTGCACAGCGAATAATAAATATTTGGCTTGCTAACGAATGGGAAGTTGATTATCTGAAAATTTGAATATTCGCATTTATAGGTCCTCGTGAGATGTGCCGTCGCGATACGGGATTACAATTAGTTAGAATTTCAACGAAATCAAGCTCATATATCAGTTATCGATTCGCATGTTTTTTTTTACAATGGAATTGAACAAAGTTCTGAATTTGGCGGATCGTAATATTGCACGCATCTTTGAATAGTTATTTCTGCATCTTTGAAAAAAAAAAAACAAGAGCCGGATTAGAGTCTTATTGCATTTACTCCGTTTATTTTATCGCTATCGGATTTATTTATGAATTTATCGTGTTTGCGTTTGCACACAAGCAAACTAAACTTGTGGTTTACGATGCAAATCTCATGAATAATCTCCTTCTCCCCTCTCTTTCATTTATGTAGCGATTTAAAATCCAACTCTTTGTTATTTCCAAACACACGATTCTATTGTGCTTAATTGAATGCGCTTGTTGCCGATATCCAAGACTTGTTATCGCACATGGAATCGATAATGCAATTTTGACGAAAGAGCTTGGAATGAAAATTAGGGATGCAGCTGGCGAAATAGCAAATGAAACGAAAATCGATACAGTATATCCAGCTTTACCTCTGTCTCTTTCTCACGTCTCCCTCTTTGTCGCGGCGAAAACCCGGGCGTCACTGGACGAATATCGAATAGGAAAACGAGGAACTGGATTTGTCCGTTCGAACTCTGTGGTTGGTATAAACTAAAGCGTTTTATTGGAGCTCTGAGTGTGAGATGTTTCGGTAAAAGGCACATTTTACTTTAGTTTTAGCAAAATTTGCTTTCAATGTTATCAAATTAAGACACCTGAAATGTAAAAAAAAAAGTGATAATATGGTTCTCTATTTACAATTTGTTTTGTACAACTTGTATTTTGTATAACAATCGATAGTTTGTCAAAAAACACTTAAATATGCAAATATATATGTATATATTATTGAATAAATACATGTATTGTATATTTACAAATATTTGTACTATAAATATATATTATTATTACCAAATATATACATATTTGTTGATAATATATTGTTGATAATAGTTTAAATATTTAAGAACAATAAGGATTTATATGTTAATTAAATACTAAAGTCTACCTTGAAAATATTTGCAAATTCTCTAAAGTAAAAATGCGTTGTGACATACCCTATCTGTTATTTTTTAGCACGTCAGCCAAACATGACACTGCGTAACGTCGGACATTTAAGTTACTTATTCCCCAAGTAATCATTAGAATTCATCATCTAATAACTGACACAAAAGGGTCGTATTCTACAGAGACCGTATTATCATCTTCTTCTCTGTTATTTAAGGCGTAAAGTAATCGTAAAACATTCTTATATTTTTTGTATAAAATAATAGTTGCAAAATACCAAAAAATAATAAAAATAGAGAAAATAAATAGAGAAATATTATTTATTAGAATACCGGGAAATATTATTGAAATTGATCCCCTCAAGTAGTTCGTTATTGAAACGCTTGCCGTCTTTGATACGAAACATCTATCATAATATTGTACACGTGACAGCTAACACGAGATCTATAATTACACTTCGTGTAATACAAAATTCTTTATCGATTAGATGTCAGACTAGATATGCCATGGCATTTTAAATATATCGAAGAAGTTCAAACGACTAGTTTTTAAAGAGCAAAAACTGATCGTTACGAGAGTTTCAGTCATGAAAATAAATATTTGTACGATATCTCGTACGGAAAAACGACATCATTAAAGATTTACAGTGTATATAAATATCTTTTACCGTCCAATAACGTCGGTCGGAGGTTTTTTTGCGCTTTTTCGCGCGCTAACGACAACACCCGGTTTCGAAGTTTATGTCCGTGTTTTTGAAAATCTTTTTATTACGATGAAATTGAATCTTTTACGCGCTCTAACACTGTCTCGAACGTGAGTTCCATGTTTTGACATTGTGGGTAGCCGCCTGTACTCGCGCATTATACGTCACATATAATGCGAATACCGGGCCGTGTGCTGGCCGATATGAGCCGACAGTTTGACACACGAAGATTTGACATCCTGTCTCTGTTGATATCTTGATGTTTGACCGGAGGAATTTAATTTTCGTCACAACATTTTGTTATTTCTTTTTAAATCCCATCCCGGCTGTTGTCGTTTACTATGTAAAGAAAAAAAAAAAAAAACAAATGTGAAAGAACGCGCGTGTTGGCGTTTTTAAGTGATTACGAGAGATGTATTATATCGATCGAGCAATTGGATCTCTGTGTAGTTTATGCACATGATATTCTGTAAAAAAAAAAAAGGATTTTCTTTGAGGATTAAATTTGTAAGCTTTCTTGCTTTTAACGTTATTAAAAATTGATGTTTTACAGCGATCGATACGCCGCACGGAAGCTTCATGCAAGATGACGAACTGTGTAGCGTTTTATTTTATTTTAGTTTTTTTTTTACGTTGCATGATGCGTATAGGCGATTGCGATAACATAGTGATGGATTACACGGGAAATTTATTTTACGGTATGGAAAGTGGAAAATACTCTAGGCGCGGAAACATTGACGCGAAGTTTATGCGAAACAACGTGCTCTATTATTAAAAAATACACCGGATTATAGATTGCTCGTAAAAAAAACGCATTATCTGTTATATGAAATAAATACTTGTGACAGATATAAAATTTTCACCGGAGAAGCTCGCAATTGAAATTTGATATGAAAAACGCTGATGGCATTTGTTTAATCCGACGTGTATATGTGTCGCAACTACAAATACTTACCGGGTTAAATTTTCAATCAATTTGTCCAAAAGAACTCAGAATTACCGACAAATTTTATGTCGCGTGAAAACGTATAGACGCGTTTCGTTAATCCGGGTCGCTTGCGAGTTTTTTTTTTTTTAACATGAGAGCTGTTCCGGTTTAACGGACGGTGACGGGAGCAGTTAAAGTGCGAACGCGAGTTTCTCGCTCGCGGAATCGGGCGAAATCATCGGTGATGCACCCTCGTTCGATCCGGCTAGATTCACAGGCGTGAAGTGACCGTATCTCTCTAACAAAGGATAAAAAAAAAACCTATCAAAGTTTGGTGCGCGCGCGCCACGCAAAGTGTAAAAGACTCTGTGCGATGGATCGGAAGGAGTCGCAGCAGACCGGCACGTCCTCGGCCGCGTCCTCGTCCATGTACACCGGCACCTTGCAGCTTCGCTTTAACGTAAGTGAATAAAAAGGAGCAGAGAGCGCACGGATGGCTCTTTGAAGTCGGCGAGAAGCTTTACGCGGCGACTGTTCACCTAGAACACAGTCAATATCTAAAATTGACCACGTTTCGGTCTGGTTTGTTTTCCCTTTTAGATTCTTGGTCAGCATTTCACGCCAGAATTAAAAATTGCAACAAAAAACCAAAGTGTGTGTGTGTGTGTGTGTGTGTGTAACATGACACTATGATATTTAATCTTTCGTATTTGAAAATACAATCAATACGTGCTGATAGCGCAGTAATTAATTATCTGCATAATAAACGTGCAGTTAAATTTTTTCTGTTTATAAATTCAATTTTCGAATATGTTTAGCATAGATGTTTTATAATTTAGATTAGGCATGTTAGTTTTGTATAAAATTCTACCTTATTGCATCGCACAGGCTGGATAATAACAACATCAAAATTTGTCACCCTTGGCGAAGAAATTTTACGTAAAATATGTCGATATATCGAAATCGGAGGAGGCTCGTGAATAAAGACGCGCGTTGCCTTTGGCATTGATACACTATTCCAAGGTGTATCCAGAGAGAGTGCTTGTGTTCGATAATTTTGTATTCCCTCGCTTTGTTCACGTCGACGCAATAACGATGTCGTTTGAGGAAAATGCTCGAATTTTTTCTGTATCGTCACTGCGCGGCGGAGGACAAGACGCTCGCGCTTTGAGCAAGAGAAAAATGCAATTTGCGATTTTCGCGGAAATATTTCATACTAAAAACCGCGGACGAGACGATGTTGCATCGAGGGATAAGCATGCGAAGGAAACGATAGTACAGTGAAATTTTTCGTTGGCCGCTCGTAAGTCAGCTCGGCGAGACATGCTCTGTTGTGCAATCATTTCTCTTTTCTCGGCTCTTCTATCTATCTATCTCTCTCTCTCTTTTTTCCTTTTCTCTCTTCAGCATCCTTTTATTTTTCTCCAGAGAGAGTTTCTGTGCCACGACGTCGCCGTTCAATGTCTTGCTCTGTCTTGTCCGTATTATATAACTCGACTTTTTTGCACTTACTCATGTTTCTTGCAGTCGCGATTTTCCAGTTCTCGAAGCGCGAGCTACGAATCTTGCTTTTACGTATGTATACCTTCGACGATTATATTACCTACCTACTGCGAAAAAGCAAGCGAGACAAAAAGCAAATTTGAATCATCATAACATGCGACCTCTATATCGCAAGTTGATTAGATTTAATTCGTCAAAAGAAAAGTTTGTTGTTGAAAAACAAAAAAAAAAATGGATTTAGGTTGAACGGTCGTCTTTTATATTCTTGGGCGCGTTGCGACAAATAATGTATGAGGCGATCGAGAAGTTCTCCACATCTTCGTATGCGGTCGCCACGTTGCACTTCGGGTAACGAACGACATTACCGGGTAAGACCCATCGCGTCGCTTATGAGGAAATATTTCATAGTTTGAGAAGTTACCTCCGTAACTCGCGCCGACGACTTTAACCGGCCATACATCTTCGAGTCGAAAGCTGAAACGCATAACTTAAGCGCCGCTTCTTTACGAAGCTTTTCATTATCCTTTCAAGAATCCTTTTAATTGGTTCACGTACAAATCGATTGCGCGCTTCGCGAGTACCGAACGGAATTCTCCACAGTGTGGGAAAGAGAGAGAGAGAGAGAGAGAAGAACTAATTTTTCATTAACACGTTTCACGAAGTTTGTTTTTGGCATCGCTCGGGCGTTACGTTATATTCTATGCAAATTTTATTACGGTGTCGGATAGCCGTATAATTCTGTCGTGATGCGAACAATAAACATAATTTTCTTGCTCAGTTTCGGAATTGGAAGACACGTTTACGCGACGAACGTTGTTTGAAACGCTATGGGGCGCCAAGTTTTACGTTCAACTTTCTACTTACTTCCCGGTAAATTGCTTCTCCAACATTTCGACGGATTGCGCTAAATGGAACGTCAAAAGTTTTGTTCGTGTCCAATTTTCTTCGACGAGCCGTTTACTCACAATCTGACCGCGAGCGGAACTCGCTTCTTCAAAGGAAAACACGCGCCTATAACATGTATTTCTGAAGCATTTTGCGCTTTATTATTTTATGTTTATTTTGTCCAGTCGCTGAAGATTTCGACGTTTATCATTAATTCTTTTATTTATATTTTTCCTATATCTAATTGTTTTTTAAATACATCATAATGATTAGATTAACAACAAGCGAATAAGATACATAATTACTATTGCGCTCAGAGTATACCAGGATGTCCGGTAATAGCCGTATCACCGCTCGCGAGCAGATGCGGAAGGTTATACTGACAATGAGTCGGAAAGTCCTGTATCGATTTGCAAGATTTACAATAATTATGAGTTATTAATTAATTTATTAACAAATTATTAATCAACGAGTTATTAATCAATAAAGATTCGCGAATGAGCGTGCATTCACGTGCTCAGCGTTTCGCGCGCTTATGGCTGCTACGCGCGCGACAATTCAATGGGAGGAGGTAATATTAACAGCATATATAATATACATATTACATAAAACTCAATAACTAACGATGATTAAACGCAAAAGCATAATATGTACACGTATATGCTGTTATATTAACATATATATGCTGTTATATTATATGCTGTTTATATTAACTCCTCCCATTGAGTTGCCGTGCACGTAGCAATCATGAGCGCGCGAAACGCTGAGCTGTCTTTTGCGCATGAACGCACGCTCGTACGCGGATCTTCGTTAATGAATAACTGGTTAATTATTGCGAATCTTGCACGGTAATACGGTACTTTTCGACTCGATATAATTCTCTCTATCTGCCCACTCTGTATATATGACACTTGAAAGTTTTACGTTTGAAACGTGTTAGGTTCAGTACATTAAACTACGCTCACAGGTCACATTTTGTGACTTTCCGCAACATTTGTCCGCACATTGGACTTTTTTATAAATCGTATTCATCGGGTTGTCGAATCTCCTTTTGATGTTACTCAAAGAGCTTTCTGCCAGATTACATCGGAGTCGTTTCACACGAAGATTAAAACTTGATTGCCAATGCATATGAAGTTTAACGTGTCCTATGAGAGACGAGGGAAAGCGTTGTTAAGTGAAAATTAACAGAGTTATCTTGCCACGTTACTTAATTCGGTATGTAAGGGAAACCGGGAACTAGGTGTCACACACCGTGTTCGTTGTCACATAATTTGTATTCTCGTTTACTCTAATTACAGAAAAATATTCTTCTCTATAATGTAGGTCGCTACTATGCTAGTCACGTGTATGAAATAGTTTTTAGTAAAACCACGGCACATGTGATATTTACAAGCATTTTTGTAAAATTATACGTGACGAATAGAATTTTCTTTTCTACGTGTGGTTTTTCGTTGGTTCTAAAATTTTTGATCGCAAAATTTTATTTCAATTATAATAAACATGTGAAAAATGATATAGTATCGATCTCTTGAAACGGAGACTTCCAATATCTACGAGAACTTATTAAGCGCCAGTTTAAAGTAGAATAAAGTAAAATAAAATAATTAGACATTTAAGGAACTATTTATATTTATTTAAGAAAATACGATGAATTTTATATTGTGTAAAAAAAAAAAGAATGTTTACTTTGCTAAAATTAAATCTTCAATATGAGGTGATACGTATCCATTAGCAGTCTTGTGTGTCTTTGTCTTATGACAAAACAAATACAGCATTACAATGTATCCATATTAACAACAGAACAATAACGTTTGTCTAGCAGCTTTCATGTTGATCTTCTATCGGAAGTGCATGTATGCATATTAACGTATGCATATGAAGATTATGCTTGTACAGTTTACGCTAGTAAGAAGCAATAACATAGTCCGATACGTACATTATTCAATGCGGATAAAACATGCTTTAAACCATATACTGACACCGATAGTTTTCCAAGTTTTTAATAAAAAATTGTATGAATAAGATATTAATTGCACGAGACTGTCGCGAATTTGAACGAGTGTGGTTCCTTAGGCACTCTTGAGAGAAAAACTGCATGAATTTACGCACAGATATTTCTAATTTTATTCTGTTATAACGTTCACAATAGCAGGGATACCAGATATCCGGTGACATTCTCGCAGCTTCTGTTTCATCGAATTCAATCCTACAGGATTTTCATTGGTTACTACTGCGGAATGGAAATGTGTCAGGCCATTGGCTCTTGCTATTTGAATGGATTCGAGTGTTCGGTTAACGTGTTCTATCTACGGCCTACGATCACTCTTCGATTGATTGACGTTCTCTTTTGTTCTTTCTCTTCCCTTGACGTATAAGTATGGAAAAAGAATGTGAGAATACATTGTACTTAGGGAGTAAGAACAATTGTGTATGTGTAGACAGTTTTACGTATATTGTATATATGTGTATATAGCAGAAAACACGCGAACACACAGAAACTTTGTGTTGCAAGTTAAAGTTCTAATTCCGCTGTTCGAAGAGCGTTTTATTTGTTTTATAATTTTTTAAATAATACCGCAATTTTAAAATGCAACTTATATTTGAACCTTTTGGTATTTCATTAGGACGTAACGAACTCTTTGCGTGTGACATAACTTTTATTAACATGAGTGGAACTTTTTGGAAAGCGAGTGTACATACATTCAACTTTCCGAGCGGCTAGTGACACGGAAGTAACACGCGATCGATTATGTCACACAGAGAGGGATGTAAATAACTCCACTTTGCATAGGAAGCGGAAGTAGAAGTACCGCTAAGTGGATTAACGGTTCTCTTCTGTGTCATAAAATATTTCGTGTGATTTCGTATATTTGAATACAATAGGATAATTCCGGCGTGTATGCCGTATTTATTGAAAAAACTTAATTTATCAAGTATTAGTTACTATGTTAAAAACAGATAAACTTCATCAATATGGATTTCATATTTTAACGTTTAATTATTCTTATTCAAAAGACTGTGGAAGTAAGCTAAACTTGGTTTCTTGATTGCTTGTGTTCATAGGTTAGAGAAGTTGAAAAGTTAGTTTACAAACAATAAGTTTGCGTATCGAACACACACTCGTGTGTACGTTTAAGTGCAAACTATTATTTTGTCAAGATATAGCCAAGAATATACTGACAGACCGTGTTCAAACTTTTGGCACAAATTCCACATGCTGAAAATGCCGTACATCCCCAACAGGGGATGACATGTACAAGACATTCAAATTGAGAAAAAAAAGAATACAAGAGATAAGCACTTATATTTTACTTCACATCCTTTTCCTATCCGTCTGATTGTGTGTGTGTGTGTGTGTGTCGTAAATAATCAAAAATCTTAGTGATCATTTTTTTATAATAGAAATGGTTACGCTACTTATTACGCTAAAAACTTGACGATGGTTTCGTTAATATTAACAAGCTGAAATCACAATGTTAACACAACATAAAGGCATGTAACAAAGTTGTTGCGTGCAAATTATCTTCATTCTTTCTATTTGTTCTGATCTATGTGGCGCAAATATCTCGGAGTTATTCTATATGTAAATACACTTTTGTACATACAAATCATGATTATTATTATATTATTATATTATTGTATCTTACGCGAAACAAATTGAAAGAAATAAAAAACAAATTGTAGAATACACGAGAAATTTAGCCGCAGAGATGAAATCCATTCGTAATATCGGGTGTGAAAAGTATGTAATGTTAAGCTAGATATACGGAACTAGCTATAGCGGATAAAGTGAATTAGCTAGATTAACAAGTTAATCTGGCGGTTTTCCGAGAGTCAGCTAATTTGTGTGCGTTCAGCAGCTGCGTGTATATATATATATATAGATATTATATATGATATATTTCTCCGAGAGAAGATCTCGAATTGTAACGCGAGTGGTTACCGAGAAATAAGAAGAAACCTTCTGGGATTCTCTTAAGCCTATATATCGTCGATTGATGAAAAATGCGTTTAATAATTTGACGAACGGAGGAATTGATTATTGGATCCACGGGGGCAGAAGTTATCGCGGCGCTAATATCTTTCGAAGATCCGTTCTTGTGCGAAATTTAGTTTCTTCTTCTTGATATTGGATATTTGATATCGGAAAAGAAACGTAACGAGAATAACCTCTAAGGAACATTTCATGCCTGGCGAACGTCACGAGAATTAATTTTATCAGTAATCAAGCGCGAGAATCGGATTAGGACTTGGAGCGCACTTGTACGGGGGAAGGCGTAGTCATTTCTATTCAATCCTTTTATCCGGAGCGACGCGGATTAGCGGGACTTAACATAGTTATTAACATTGTTATCGTAATCCTCTTGCGAAGGGGGCGACAGTTTCATAAATATTTTCTCGCCTCAACATATATATTATTGTGCTTTATTGTGTTTCATTCAAAATAGAGAAATTTTTTCTCTCTTTTTTTCTTTTTCTATAAAGCTCACGGATTAAAGTAGATAGTTTTTTTTTTATCGAAGTGGAATATCGTTTGATAAAAAATTTTCAATAAAGCGTCTACTTCTATTCGAAACCGTGCGATTTCTAATCTTATTTCGAATTTATATATATATATATATATATATATTTTATATATATGTATATAATATATATTTCAAAGGATTTCCAGTTTTAATGGTGTGTTTTAATGCATATAAAGCTTTTTACTGCAAGATATTAAAAAACTTTTAATATCTCTGGGTCTCTGAGTTCTTTATGCGTCTCTCGTTTTATGATCCAAGTGCTATGTAGTGCATGTACTACATTCACAGTGTATACAGGATCCTCTCTTTTACATCTCTTCTAATTTATCTTAACAAACACATATGTGTATTCTATGTATTTCTATGGCAGAAATAATACTTTTGCGATGTTTTATTTACAAACATATTATTGAAATTTTCTAATTTATTTGGAGGAATTATTTACGTTAGTAATTATCTATCTACTTAAAACTCGCGTAGCGACTCTCTCTGGTTTTGTTTGTATCTACATTGTGTGCTTTGTGTGAGTTGGAGAATATATGTGGTTAACAATTCTGCACAAGTTGCCGCTTGTAATGTAGGTGCAATTATCTCTCCAATTCAAAATTTAAAGCAAGATTACATGTTAATTAGATCATCGCTGATGGTGATCTATGTATCGGTGCCGATGAAACGTCGTGTAGCGGTTGCTACAACTAACCGCGGGAATAGAGGCTCCTCAGTACGTCGAAAGAGCTTACGAGCGATCGATAGGTTCGTGCGGCAAATGTAGCTCTACAGCAGCAGGGTAGAAGCAGGTGATCGACCTGAATGTTTCGCGAAATATATTGTACAAAAGTGTTGTTATTTAAGCGCGCTTGCGATTCTCGCCACGATATCGTGCGCAACAGAGAGAGAGAGAGAGAGAGCTTGTATAGAACACGCCTGTAGAATTCTTTTACATCGGATCGTCAGGTTATAAATGTAAGAGAAGAGAATTTTTTTTATGAAAAAATATTTTTCTAAAAAAGAATATTTGTATAAAAACCTATATAGGATATTTGTGTAAAAATATATACACAAAAAACAGTATAGTCAGGTGATTATCGCGTTAAAGTTGCTTTTTTTTTTTTTATCAATCGACACTTTTATTCAAAAATATAATTTTTGTTTTTACTAAACTTTTTGTGGGTTTATTATTTAGGAATTATTACCCCTTGATGTGTGTGTGTGCGCGTGTGAATCGATTGTATTTTTATATCGATAATTAAAGTACCGCGAAGCAGAAAATTGATTCGATTTGTAGTTACTACGAAGTTTGAGTGGAAATCGTCTAAATGCTCGCGTCTGTTGAAAACACGTGCTTCCGAGTCGACACGTAAACTTTTGAACAAAGAATATGTCTCTTATATGTCGCGCGGTTTGACTTCTAGCCATTAGATGGCAATTTGCAGCAGTTTCGCAGGTCCGCATCGATTATAGGCTCGTATGTGCTGCGTCACCGTTGCATGCAGCAAGCACTTGCATCGTGCTTCGTAGTGGCTGCATTTTACGGTAAAGGTTATCAACCGGATCAGACATCGTGTGTACTAACCGCGTTATTTTTGCTTCTCTTGCAGAACGTCTTGCGGGAGTTGGAGCAAAAGAAACCGCAATTGGACGAGCTGGTTCATACGGCCGAGAACTTACGCGCGGACACGAATCGACAGCAGTTGCATGGCAAGGGTAAGTTTATTTTTTTTTTTTAATATGTTATATTGCTTTGTGTGTGATATCACAACGCTCTCGACTCATCATCTTTTTTTTTTTTAATATATGTATTACTTTGAAACAACATGTTCGAATTTATTTCCGAGCTTATTACACACATTATTGACGAATACTCTGGCAATAATCCTTGAAAAGTAATTTAATTTGTTCACAAATCCGAATTACGGACGCAAATTTTACGTGGCGAATAATGAAAATATTTTTACGGAAAGCATTCGATAAGTGCATTGGGATCTAATGGATTTAATGAGTTTCTGTCGTCGTAATTGATACTAGAGAGGCAATCCTGCCTGCGTGGCACTTTCCGCAATCGGACGAAGTTTAGAAGTTTAATTATCGGCTTTGATTGCTCGCCCGAAGACTGTAATAAATTGCAGTAACTGTCGATCGATGTAAATTCGATCTGCAAATCGTTCTGAAATTAATTGTCGTGAAGCAATTTATCATCGAACGTTGTGCGACAGCGCGATGTGTAACACAAAAGCATTACTACTTCTGCGGTTTCTCAACCGCAGAAGTTTAATAATTTTCAATAGTTTTTAACCACGTATTAATATTTTATATTTTATTCTGACGTAAAATATTTTGACATTAAATGTTTTACGCACTATCTATAGCTACAATAGGTGTGTGTGTATATATATATATATATATATAATGTGTGTATATATATTTATACGCACTCGTACATATATTTTATTACATAAAACAATATGTAACGGAAATATGTGTAAATGCATATCACACAAAATCGTAAAATGTTAATAATTCACGATATTCGTGCTTTGCCGCGTGCAATCAGAGTTAATTAATTTAAAAGTTTTGTCGCGCTTCTATATACAGACTTTTAAAATCTACGTGAATAGGTGCAATTTGAAGTCGATGAAAGAGATTACTCGCGGAGCCGCTAATTATTTCAAGCTTCCTGAAATTTCCTCTTCTTCCATCGAGCATTGTTCGTTCTACATTAGCCGCAGTCAGTGCGCGTCTAATTCTACCGGAGCGCATTACTTGACTAAGACGACGAATCGTCTATTGTTTTCATCGTACTTCTCTGTTATTTAATAATATCTTTGCGTGAATAGTATTACTTTACGGCACATTAAATTGATAAAACTCTTTAAATATTACGAAACAAGAATTACATTTAATCTGCTCTTAAATAATTAAATAGTTTGCAAATATAAAATATTTCTGCTTATTTCTTAACGTCCACTTAAACTGCGTTGAATCAGTTTTTTTTTCTGCAGAAAATAAAGTAAAAACGATAATGAATAAAAAAGCTTCGGTATTAATCGAGAAGCAAGTAACGTCCTACCATCTCTACGGCACGTTTAATAAATCACATCGATCTTAGGTCTGTTGAACTTTTTAGTGGTGGACGAGGCTTATCACACGCCGCTAATCATTCGTTAGCGGCCGGCTTACGAAGTAAATTTTTTCCTGTGACCATAGATTACCGCGGTAGCGTGTCTGCTTCCTGGACTTGAAATGGCTTAACACGCGAGATTGATCCTTTCTGCAGAGTGACACGTACAATTTTTTGCACAATTGCCTGTGAAATGGTTGAATTTATGTATTTCACGTGCGCTTTGTGTATATTAGCAACGTTACGCGCATGTTTTCTCTCTATACAGTTGTATATTAGTTCTTATAAATTTTCAAGATAAATAATAAGTAATATTTAAAATACGAAAAACATTCTATATAATGAAACAATTTAAGAGACTAAAAAGATCGTTAATAATTATATTGTTTTAAACCAAATCTCTGATTCGTACGCAAGACTCACAAACGTTTTTAGAGTCCGGACGTTTTAAGGATTTTTGTAAATAGAAAAAACAAAAGTGTATATTGTCGTGAAAATAAAAAAAGAGAGAGAGAGAGAGAGAGAGAGAGAGAGAGAGAGAGAGAGAGAGAGAGAGAGAGAGATACACACACTTTCCAGTTGTATTAAAGCATGTGTATATGCACTTGTATAAAGTGTTGCAGTTACCCGCTGGGCTTTAATTACGAGCACGAAACATATACGGGACACGCTACCATCCGCACATTTCACGTGCATAGATTGCCACGTTCTCATCCCCGGCTGTTCGCCGGTAGAGCCGCTTTAAGTGGCGTTAACTCGCACCGTCTTGGAATTGCCTGGCGAAGTTGTCTGTATTCTCTCAACTCGGTTCCTACAGTGTTTTAGCCTTTCTAATCAGTGTAAATTTATGCGTCTCGGAATGCATACGCGATGATGCACCACAGTGCCGCGGATGTGCTCACGAGAGAGTTGGTTTGTGTCACAAAGAAAAAAAAAAGATCATTCGGCAAATGGTACGGGATGGGTGTCTTTGACATCCACTTATCTTGTGATAGACGTAAGAATAAATTGAACATTTTTGCTATAACGATATCGTATTTGTGGCTCTGTTGTTTATATTTGCTTTTGTGTGTGCTTGGTTTTACGTATTCGACATATTCGAAATTCTCAAGTTTGCGGAAACTAGAAAGAAGATACTATACGAAATGGGGGGAGGAGTGTCATAAATTTTGATTTGCTGCATTGGAATATTTCGTTTCGCGAGAGACGCGTGTTGTGGTTCAAAAGTTTGGGTAGGACGAATGATGTGCAAGTATCGACAATATTTGCAGTAAATTTCAGTTCACTATCTTCGCGTGAGTTTAAGATAACAGTATAAATTACGGATCCTGAACTTGCAACAGTTCAACAGTGTAATCTACGATGCATACGTTTGCATATTTCATTTAGTGCTTAGCTCGTAAATCAAGAATATCGGGTAGACATAATACATCTCGCCCGCATAATGAGTTAATTGCTGCTGGGCCCGGAATATCGCTGCCTGTGTTATATCTGTAGTCGGTGCTTGCGCGTGGCTCTTACAATTTGCCCAAATAAGCTCAGCAATTTATGTCCGCGCAAGCCGGAAGAGAAAGAGAAAGAAAGAGAGAGAGAGAGAGGGTTTCAGAAATCGATTTGATGTCTCAACGCGTTCGGGAGTTTCTTCCTACTTGGCGCTATAAGTGATATTGCTCTTGAGATACTTAGGCGGTATGTACGGTATCGAAAGTCTTTTATCCCGTTGTCAAGAAAATTTGTTTAAAGTCGCGCGCCCTCGTAACTTTCGCTTGAGGAGATTTCTCAGGGGATAGATTTCAGGAGCTATACGAGTACCCCGAAGGGATATTTTCTGCGAAAGACCGACTTATCGATTTTCTTTCAATCGTTTCCATACCAGCTGGTTGTTACACCCAACACACGTTGCTTTGTTCTGCAAAAGCCTAGGTAAGATTCCTACCTATAGAACGTATAGTCGTCACATCGATTCTTTCTCTCCGGTGGATTTCGTATTCCTGCCTGTGTTCCCTATGACTTCCCTGACGAATGAGTAGAGAGAACGAAAATGGAGGAAAGTATCTCGAGATAAGCCTGCTGCCTTGTTTCTATCTTCCGCAGCTAAGACCCGGCTTTCGCGCAGAAAATGCCTCCTCGTTTTGTCTTGACGCATACACTCGCTTTATCAGTGTTGTTCGAAATTAAAATCGATCAATTAATCCGTCGCTACGGCATCGTTTGTTATTCTGTCCGCGACGTTGAGAAATTTCCGTCCTTTCTAACATTAGAATATACTTTCCGACTAAAGCTACTCACTTCGTCATTATTCATACATTACATAATTACTTTTATAAATAATATAATCTTTCATTAATATATATATTTATATTTTATTACTAGGTATATATATATTTTAATTGTTTTATATTAAATTTATATATTGTTAATTCATACATTATACAAACTAATTTTATCGTTTAAACATACACGTAAGAATTTTTTGCCTCATTTTCTTCGGTACACACTAACGCATTCTAAATGTCTTATTTATATGCAAACATGTTATAAATTTTTAAACACATTCTAATGAAAAGAAAAGAAGAAGAGAAATACACAAGTTTTATTAAATTATTGATTACGTAAAAGACAAATGTAGTTGATACGCAAACAAACGCTGTAATTATTTCAAACGTCTTGTTATATATACTCGTCGGTAGGAAACAATATTCCGAGCGATAATTTAGAAGCTGCAGCCATTCGAGATATCACAGAGATTCCTGTGGTGTGGATCGGCATTACAGAGTATTGTCGGATAGGGGTTACAGGCGTATGTATCAAATATTGCAATATGGTGGCGCGTGAGATAGTCGTGGTCGATCCACTCGTCGTCGTTGGAAACATACGCAAGAGGCACTTCAAAGCGGACAATGTATAATAGCGCAATGTCTAGTATGGTTTAATACCCGCAAGTTAAATGGATAAACCGTTTCTGTAACAAGCTTTATACTTGTCGCGTTATACACACAGTTATCGTACGATGCCTCATGTTCACGTTATAGTCCGGTTCTTTGATGCCAAGTTTGACGCTGAGTTACAATAATATAATGCAAGTAGACGTAAAAAAAATTTTGTAATTTTTCACGACAATAACGGCAGAAAAAACGACGGTGAACTAGATTATGTGTTTTTATTTACTCTACTATACTATATATTAAAGTTTGGAATAATTTTCTATGTAGTACGACGCGAACTTGTTGACATTCTTTGGCGCGCGGATTAACGATGTTGTAGTTGCTTTTACATTCCGTCGTTGCTTCATCTAGTGCGCGAAACACGAAATGAAATTGTTATTCCGCGAATGAGTTTCCGTTTGCTGCCTTTGTCACGGAAATGTAGTTTCAAAAACACGGCTCACGCAATTGCATGATGGACGATTGTTAGAGTAATAAATCCCGGGTTTCGGGATTGCCCTACAAATGTTGGTAGTCGCCGCGTTTGTCGTATAAATATTTTCATTGTGACTTTTGCTTTACCCCTGATAATTTCGACTGCACGCTGGTTTCATCACATACGCGTGACGTATTGTTGGTTTTAACATTTATCGCATTTTGATAATAAATCGCTGTTTCGGTCATGTAATATGCATAGATGACTTTTATCGACAGTTTTTAAGACACATTTTCAAAATGATAGAACCTGTTGCGAGGAACTACAGAATGACCAACAGATTTTTCCGATAATTGAATTGAATATAGACGAGAATAACGAAAATATTTACGTAATTAGCTTCAAGATTTATATTTCACGAATAATCTCGCGAATTCGCAGCTGCAACAAATTTATCTTTTGATTTATGTGAAAGTTTTGCGTGTGGAACGGATGTAGACACATTATAAATTATAGACAAGTCACGTTGAAAGAAGAAAAAATTTTACGTAAAATAAATCCATGTCCTGAATATTTACGCAAGGATTCTTGAAAAGAAGACATCGCATAAATCAAAATATTTATCACGATATTTATTTTACGGGAATGAAGTCGGAGAAAAGGTTTAATGTGCTGAAGGTAGATAAATATTTCACAGGTAGAGAGCGGCAACGACATTTTCACCATCTTCGGTTTCACACGGAGAGCGGCGACGTAATTTCTGTCGTGTTACGTTCTCGTACACCTTGCGTTCTTATTGTCGCTACATGGTGCGAACAACATTTGCCCGTATAGTTCGATCAAGCAGAGTGTGTCGAGAGAAGGTGTCTAAAACTTTAGAAAGCATCAACGTTAGTTGTTACAAAATATTCCGTGTGTTCTATTTTAGTTTTACTTTTCCGTTTGTCAAAATTTCAGAAAGTGAAGAAAACGATTTTACGTGAATTTTGAAACAAAATTTTGTAAACGACTTAACGCGCGGCAAGTGTTTTTGCAAATAAAGTTTATAGAAATGACGAACTAATTACAACAACACGTGGTTCTGCGATACTTTTTAGATGAAACTGCACGAAACTGCCGGCGAATGCTGTACATTTTCGTACACGACGTCGTAGTTATATACGTTGTGACACTAAAGTGCGCGGCCACTTTACTTCGAGACATGTTCTTCTAATAAGTGGATCCGAAATAGTTTTTTTTTTTTTTTTTTTTTTTAATTCGTTCTCTCTGCGGTAGCGCCTCCCACAAAATTTCACGACCGACTTTTTCACAGAAGTGAGACCGCAGAGACAAAACTTTGCCGTTTGTACGTTGCGTAGGCGTTGTCGTAGTCGAGTCAACGGCGGGCGCGCCGCCCGCACCGACTTCGCAATTATGTTGAATCTATGGCGACTTTGGGGAGTTGCATATCACTCAAATTATACGAACTTCGCGTAACGTGGCGCGAGCCGAACATCACGTTGCTCGAGTCTTAGCCGTATAATTGCCTAATTACTTAATTATGTCAATTAGTTTGAGGATCGTATAGTAGGACACTTAGTCTCGCATCGAAAATTTCCTCGCTTGTTCTTTTTTTCGCGTAATCGTGAGAGATCTCAATCTTTCTTTTTAAAACGTTAATAAATTACGTAGCTTAAAATTCTTTTAAATGATAAAGTAAACGACGTAAAGGCTCCAATTTTATAAAAAATCTTGTAGAAGTGAAATGTCCAATGTGAGCCTGACACAGTTAGACGTGTGAAATATTGCGTTTATGAGTGGTAATAAACTTTCTAAGTTTATCCGGGTGCATAAAGATCCTTTGCCTCCGTCATCTAAATCTGATGTTGTATATCACGTTAAA